>JALGQJ010000017.1:1900000-2150000 GCA_023055345.1 Quercus wislizeni | reverse complement strand
ATCTTACCCTCATTTAAGGACCAAAACAATAGCAAATTATAAATATAAGGATTAAAATGAAGTTATATAAACTTGAGGGCCAAATTAAAAGTACCAAATATATGGACTAAAACGCTAATTGCATATTATTCATTTTGTACATAAGTATAAACCTATGTTATTTATCTTCATATATACAAATATGAATAAATATTTATTAGGTGGGTTGGAAAGAGGAATAAAAGTTTATTATGAGAATCAATAAAAATAACAAACAAGCATCTAATAGATGGTAGTCAAGGAATAATAATAATAACAATAGTAATAATAATACTAAGTCAACTATATAACATATATGATTCATGATAAAAATATTTTGCAATGTTGTAAATTTCTCAACATAAATTTATAGAAAAATTATTTTAATTTTAATGGATATAATTTTACTCATTTTATTAAAATTTTAATTTGTATATATAACTGAGATTGAGAATCTTGGGGTTGATTGATAATAGCTTAATTTTGCATATTTATACTATTAGTAGGGGGTATTATCTTATTTATCTTGTGTCAATTCATGAATTTTATATTTAATTTTGGAGTAATGTTGAATAATTAATTTTGTACTTAAAATGAATTTCAATGCATGACTATGTCTTTGATTTGTAGGAGAATAAAATTGATTCAAGCAAGATTTATCAAGAATGAAATGAGCACATTAAAAGAATACTAATAAACTAAATTTTGACAAGAATCATAATGAGGTTAAAAAATCTCAACCCAATTAAATTCGAGCCCAAATGGAGCAAGAAATCAAAGGTTCACACTAACTCTAAGTCCAATTCACCTTAGGATTTTATCAAAAATATTCACCTAAGAATACAACCCACATAGTTTTAGCATTTTGAGCATAACTTTTTGCTCAAATATTGAATTGTGATTATTCAAGTTAGGTTAAAAAGATAACTCAAAAGACTACAACTTTAAGATTATGGAAAGTCCAAATTCTATGTTAATGGGCCAAAATAGTTGGTTAAATGAAGCTTGAAAATCATTCAGCAAAAAAAAAAAAAAAAAAAAAAAAAGGCTTGAAAATCAATTCTCCCCCTAAAAAGAAGGGAAATTTAATTGTAATAAAATTTATTGGCTTATTTAAAGGCTATTTAGGTCAAAATTCAAGAATGCTAGCCTCATAATGAAATTAAGTTTTCTTTGAAGTCCTTTTCAATTTTTGGAATTTTCTTTGGTGTGATGACTTGCTAAGGCAAAGGGTGAAACCCAACCTACCTTTGATATGTTCTAACAATACTTCTATGATTTTAATGTTTATTTTGTTGTGTTTATGATTGATTTATATATGAGTAATACTACTGACACAAATTATTTTACAACATTTTACAAAATGTAGATGTAACCAATCTCATATTGGTTTTCATTTAGGCCTACTATTAAATTACTTTTTTATTTACCAATAATCACTCACCTCATCAGCAGTCTGTAAATTTTTTTTTTTTTTTTAAATAGTTTGTATCTCTAGCATTATTCTTTATGTATATAGATAAGTATTTTGTAATGTATAATTTTTTAGTTTAATATAACCGCTAGTCACTTTAAATGCTTAGAATTTCCTCCAAATTAATTGGCTAGTTTTTGAAAGAAAATATTGTAAAATTGGAAGTGGCAGCTTACATTTTACTGTTGTCCACATTTTGTATTTATATTCAAATATACAGAAAACATAGATAAGTTACAACCGAAAGATAATTACAGCCTAAATACAATCTGCAAAGTCTATTACTAAGTGAAGATTACGTGATTAATATAATCTATAAAGTCTATCACCAGGTACCAAGCACACAAGCAAGGCACAGCTTGCAGCATGCAACATGAAAATATAGTGGAAGACCATATATCTTTGATGCTTTTTTTTAATTTTTATTTTTTATACAGTATTGAGAGTAAGGGAGACAGAGGGCCCGGCCATCTCTAACCTCAAGAAAATTAGAGAAAAATCCATTTTGACCCATCAGAATTACAAACTGCCATCCAACGGATCAAATTGTGAGCAAAAAATTTGTTTCCTTACGAACAAACCCAAAATCCCATCAAGAGAGAGAATCCAAAACTAGCTTAATATTTGAAGTGATCAATTTAATGGACCTGGGGGAGCAAAAGTGTCATGTTGTAGAGCCTCAATCAACATATACCTTGAATACTTGGAATAACCCTGAAAACTTGGCAAGTACTAAGCTTATGGTCATAAAATAACATACAGACCAACAAGACAAGCACCAGAACCTTGGGCACCCGGAATCAGTATCAACTAATCACTGGCAGAGACCCTATCAAATTCAATAAAAGGAAGATGAATCCAGTCACAATTCTCACATGGAAATGGAGTTCATACGCATTTGGATAAAAATTGTATGACAAAAACTGTTCCAACCTAGCCCAATAAGCATGTAAAACATTGGTCCAACATAGTAGTTGACCAAATCAGAAACCAGATCCCCCCCTGAATTTCCTAATACAAGTACTTTGGGTTGGGCCCAAAAAGTGCTAGCAGAAATTCCAGAAGTGCCTTAAGCATTTCCCCAGCAGTACTGGATATCCAGAACACAATCATAGAAAAATGCCATGAGCACTTGTGCTGTGCAGGCATCTGCTCAGTTTTCGGAGCCCTCTTTTTAAGGAGGAAGCACCTATGACCTGTACTTGAGATCTGCAAAAGAAATTTAAAGAGAACATTAGGACCATATCAATTAAAAAAAGAAAAATAAACCATCAGTACCAGTCCAATCAAGTATTCACAAGGCGATGTAGCTTGTGCTCATTTCTCTGCAACACTATTTTATTGTTTTTAATGTTTGTCTCTATTGTGTGGGGGTTGAAGGTTCTTAATTCTCCTCTAATATAGATAAGTTTGCAGACAAATATTGTCAGTAGGTGCTACTTAGGTCATAACTGGCTTTGCATACAATCAGGTGAAAGCATATTACTGATTCATGTAGAAAGCAGGCCATGGTTGACAACCCAAAGAGTGGCCAAAAGCAAGATTGGGATGTATAAATGTTGGAGATGGTAAAAGGCCATTTTTCTTCAAAATTTTTGAAATTCTAGTGGGGATAGAGTTCTAGATATCTCGGCATAGACTAATAAGAAGGAAAGGGGAGGGGAGTTTGGTTGTCTATGATGACTCTCTTGTTTTATGCACTCCCTAGAATAATATGTAATTAGATCTTTGCATAAAAAATAATAATAATAATCATTGAAATCTTAATATATGCACAATACCAGTAGCATCGATTAAAATGCAAATGAAAAATGCAACATTTCTGCAGATCCAGGATGAGATATAAAAACTCACCCATTTTCACTACTTGAATGTCATCATCAAAGTCTATATCATGACTTGTTCAGCAGTATCTTTCACCTGATGTTGTACGTGCATGTATCAAGTACAATTCGTCGAAGTTCATCGAGGCTTTATTTCTGTACAACTGCACCTTCAGATGATCCTGCATGTATATTATGTCAGTTCACTATCACCCCAAAGGTAGAGATCAAATCAAAAAGTGAACAAAAAACTAGTGTATTTATCACTTGCCACAACCATTTGTTTAGTACCATCCCAAGAAAATCCATTCTGACCAAGAAGACTCTTTACATCCTTGCATTAAGTCCACAAATTGGTGTAATTACTTTTCTAGACCTTTTTATAGCTGCCTTGATGCAAGGAGCACCAACATTATTTCATAGGTACCTCTTATGATCTTATCATGTGAAAACAAGCCATTTTGTCTTTTCGCTTTATGAGAAGTGGTCTGCTAATAAGCCTTGCCTGCCCTGAAGCAAAATCTGACACATTCTTGATGCTTCATAAAAACCATGATAATGAGAACTGCACAAAACCCACAATTGACTTAGACAAAATGTAAATTCCAGTCAATCTAGATGCAGATAATCAAAGGTCATTAGCATCCAAAAATCCCCACCTTTAATTTATATTTTGTATAGCCTGATATCAAACTACAAGGACTAAGAAAGAAGAACAACTCACTTTGAGATTGCAAAAGATCTAGATTTATATTCAACTTCCAGCAGAAGCAAAACAACTACATCTTGATTTAATGCATGGAACTTAGGTGCATATTTTTTCATATACAAGCCTTCCACTGCCTTTGTCATCAAGTAACCAACTCAAAATTTCTGACAAGCATCTTTCTTGATAATTACGAACTAAACCAAAAAAAAAAAA
This sequence comes from Quercus wislizeni, assembly GCA_023055345.1. Lineage (NCBI taxonomy): Eukaryota > Viridiplantae > Streptophyta > Magnoliopsida > Fagales > Fagaceae > Quercus > Quercus wislizeni. The sequence continues at coordinate 2,145,763 of JALGQJ010000017.1, read as the reverse complement.
AAAAACTCTTAACTCTGGGTAGCTAACATGATTACAAAATCATGTGCACAAAAAAATAACTAAAGCTTCCTAAACAAGCACATTTTAAGTACCTTTAAAAAAATTTAAAAGGGTATTGTTAGGGATGACAAAAAACTGAAAAAGTGCATCCGAGATCATGCGTTTCCTCCTTCAAGCTTATGTCAGGGGAGGACAAGAAAATCTATTGGAAAGCCTTTGGTTTTTTTGTACAAACTTTTAGCTGTCTGACATGATACATAGAAAGAGACAAAACATGATTATCAAATCAAATCAAACATAAAGAGATTGCACTTCAATATATCTTACATAAGCCACATGGATCAGCATATCATAGAGAGGAGTAAAGTGGGTTGGCAAACACTCAAGAGAACTCTTTAAAAGAGAAATCCTACCCCCCTTTTGAAAAGTACAATTTTTTCATACCTCAATGTCCACATCTGTTCAATCACTAAATTCCAAATTGCCAAGATAAAGATCCTAATAGCAACTGCAAATTTTATATGGCAGAAAGAGATTCTAACTTACAGCCTAGAAGACTTGCCAATCCTTCTCCAATGACTCAAAAGAAAATTGTTTCGATATCATTATAGGACCTTCTTCAATTTTTGATCAGGAGGTTCTAATTTTCTGTCAGTCATGGAATAAAGTTTTAAACAAGTGCTAGGCAAGAATATAGGAAATCAAGAGAGATGAAAGCTCACCTTGAAATTCTCTTTGAATGAGAATTATGGAGTAAACGACTTGTTTGGTGCTGTGGATCTTGTGGGAGTCTAATAGTCATGAAGTGGTGGTCTGGTGTGAAGAGGGGTTCTTTAGAGATAAAAATGAACATGAAACAACCAAACATAATTTGATGCCCCTCAAATGAATTTCATTAAAAAAAAAAAAATCGTACGTACAGAACTTAAATAAACAATAATAACTATCTACTGCTATGTAATTTTGAGTCTAAATACACATGGTTAATAGCAACTTTAATTTCTCAACATTAATAAGATGTACAAACATAAATATTGCGTGGATAGAAGAAGAATCACAAACTGCACAAATGTTTGTCTTTTTCCCTCTTTTTGTTATCTTCATTGACTGAATTAAGCCAATAAAACTCCCTTCCATTGAGCCCTTTAGAAAAAGATTCCTAGTCCTAAGCCTGCAAAGATAGAAACTTTAACATTAAAACTCAACAGAAAGATCATATAAATGCCTATGTCAGGGTTGGTTTGTGAAGGGACAAACAAAACGAAAGTCATCTTAAATGCCAATCGGGTTCAATAAATGTAGAAACTTTAAGGATAATCAAGCCCAAAATTCACAATACTCTTTGAGTAAAGGCTAATGGTGGGTCAAAAAGAAAGCCTAAAAGTGCTAGACAACAAAAGGCTGGAAAAACATGAATAATGCATTATATCTAAATATTTTTGTGCATGCAACATGATGAAGAATTTAAAAGAGGTGGTAAGGGAAAGAGAGAGAACCCTATTGTGCTACCACATTCACACCAAACCTTGTTACATGTTGCTCTTAAGTCTTTAGTAAGGAATTTTGAGTGAAATAAGTATGGTAGTTGAAGGAATAAAGAAAGTTTTAATTCAGAACTTGATGAAGAGCTTTATATTAGCTTTGGGATCATCACGTATCCTTGGTGTAGTGGTCACTCCACAAGTATAAATGTTTGTGAGGTGTGGGGTGTGGGGGGTAAGAGCTGGGGTTCAAGTCTTCAGAAAAGAACTTCACACATATATATACATAGACTAGGTTAGAGTAGAAATTCTATATTGTAAAAAAAAAAAAAAAAATGCTTTGGGACATTCCTAGGGTCCAAATTTGAATAAGGATCGAAGCTATTGACTGCTATGTTGTAAAAGAATATGTAAGCTTCATATTTAGCTTAGGTAGAGAAAATACCTCATTTAGTCACGGTTAAGGAATTTTGTTGACTAAACCTAATTTGCTGAGCTTTTTGGGCTAAATTGACACATAGGAAAGCCATCAAATGTGACAAATCTCGTTAGAAGTCAATAAATGCAACAACTTGCATTTGTTGGCTGAAAATGGATCTAGTCGCACTTTAGCAACATAGGATAGAGTGATAGAGCTCCGTTTGTATGAAAGTGGCTCGCATGTGACTTTTTTCATAGACCTTTAGATTTTTGCTAGTGACCCAACCCACTTAGCCTATTTTGTATTTTACTCGATCATACCCTCCAAACTACACTCTCTTAAATCTCATCAAAGTTACATGGGTTTGAACCATGTAACTTTGATAGAGTTCCGCTTGTATGAAAGTGGCCCGCACGTGACTTCCCTAATAGACCTTTAGATTATTCGCAAGTGGCCCAGCCCACTTAGCAAATTTTGTGTTTTACTCAATCATACCCTCCAAACCACACTCTCTTAAATCTCATCAAAGTTACATGGACTTGAACCATGCATAAAAGAATAATAATATTACAAAATATAAGTAATGGGCCCAAAAATAATTGGGCTTTGCTCTCACTAGACCTGTAGAATTTTTCGCTGAAATGCCATGAACAAGAAAGTTGTGGGCTGTAAGTTTGCACAAAAAGAAAGAATAGACATCAAAACAAAGGGGGGGAAATTTGTCAGATAAACAAATTTATATTAAAGAGAAATATGCAGGTTATTATTACATATCGAAGAAGTTCTACAAGGGGATTTATGTGGCAGGTTTTATGTTTTATTTATTAATTTTTCTTTTTTGGGCAAAAGGCAGGTTTTATGTTTTAGTCCTTGTGTAGGCAAAGTTTTGTAATAGAAATGGATCAAAATGGATGAAGTGGACCAAACCGGATCGAAGTGGACCAAAATAGACTGAATAGACCAAAATGGATAAATTAAATCTAAACTGGACTAAATGGACCAAAGTGTACTGATCTGGACCGAAACAAGAAATACGTTAATAGATGTTTTTAGAGCAATTGTCGAAGAAAAATAAAATAGGCTATATGTATATTATTAAGAATAAAAAAAGAGTAGCAAAAACAATTTCCTAGGCAAAATGGAAAAAATTGCATTGAAAATTCCACCTTAATGGTTGCTTTTAAAACAATCAATAATAGGAATCTTTTAACAAATCAACAAAGTACAATTATCATTGTATCAAGTCCCAAAACTATGAGACTAGTCGCAGGAGTTGGGGTAGCAGGGATTTTGCAAACTTGATACAAATGCATACAAAGACAAGATAATCAAATTCAGTATGGGTAGGGATACATCCATCCAATTATCATTGTACTCACTGCTAGACCTATATGGACTAATTTACCAATACTCACGGTAAAAAGGAGAAAACCAATTACGTTTCAAAGCAAAGCCTTGCACCTCTTGAACTGTATTTTACAAACAAAATGTTAAGAAGTTAGACATCAAAAATATTAATTTCATATGTACCCAAAAAGAAAATATAAATTTTCTTTAAAATATTGTAGGTTTTACAACGTGAATAATGGTGGTATGAGATTGTTGCTGTTGGGAAAATATTTTTCATAATTTGTATATGATTAATCATTTTAAAATCATTGAATATGTAAAATTGTAAATAATACAATCCATGTGACATGTGAGGGAGTTTATCTTTTTTCATTAACATTGCACTTGGTTTTTTATTTTCCTTAACATGGAAGTCATCCCATTTTAGGAGATTATTAACTTTATTATACCTGTCTCTCACACACATACAAAATCCACATTAATTACAATAATCCTGGATGGTGTAGGATATGTTATCACATTTTCTTTGCACACATGCACAATGTACATTCCGTGTGTGCCTAGAAGTGTTAACCATTACAACGTTGAAAATTGGCATAATCCCTCTCTACTTGGTGTGTATAATTAGGGGTATGGTTCTATCCTCTCTGATACACATTCTTTTGAGTTAAAAAAAAAAAAAAAAAAAAAAAAAAAATCTAGATCGCCTTTATAAAATAAAAAATTTGCTTAATGAGTAAAAACAATCTCTTCTATGAGGTCATTTTAGGGATCTTTTATGAGGTATTTGAAAATCCTCAAGGTGGACTGTCTCCGAAACTAGAAGTGGGACTCGGACAGGCCTTATCTTTTCATAGTAAAAATATCAATATACTTTGTGCAGCCTTGTCTAATTTTGTTGAGCATACATATGTATAAGAATTTGTAATTATTTTAGATTTTTGTTTTATTTTCATGACCACAGACTAGTTTCAGCTCTCAATAATAGCTAAACAAGAGTACAGCTTCGTGTTTAGGTTCAGATTCTCATTAAATACTACGCATGCTAAATTAAGGACTCGCACAGTTATGCATCTTTAATCAAGTCTAAAAGAAACTTACAAAACGCAATTGCGGATCAAAATTTAGCAGTATGCCCATATTGTAACATTAGACTACTGAATGTTAACCTAAGAAACAACACCGGAATATTGTACATTTTCCTTAAAAAAAAAAAAAAAAAATCTTTATGATGCATGATCACATTAGTTTTTGTCAAATTTTGGTCTAATGGAATTTACTTTTGTTATTTTAATAAATATACTTCTGTATCAACCTCAATATATATTTCTAATCCTATTTAAATATTATTTGTATTGTTTAATGTGTTTATATATATATATATATATATACACACGCACACATGGAGGTGCTGCCACGTTAGGAAAAAAGACAGTCCCATAGCAGAGGGTTCTTACAGTAAAAAAGATGATCCCTAGAGAGTCCTCGAATTCTACAATGGTAATACTCTGTATACTTCCATAATCATTATTTTCTCTTCCGTCCCATTTGTCTCTTTATTTGTGTGTGTAATTTTCTTTGTTTTGTTGTTGTTTTCGCTTGATGTAAGATTTAGAGGTACTCAGTAATGAAGGCAAGTGTAAATGTGAAAGAATTGGAAGCATTGATATAAATGACAAAGTAAAAATGTTTACTAGCATAATTTTGATCAACATCCCTAACAGGTTTGCCTTTTTTTGTTTTTCTATTGAAAATACTGGTTTTGCCTTTTATTTTGTTTTCAGAAATACAACTTATCAACATAATAGGCACTATAAAATATTGTACTTGCACTTTTACTATTTTTGTAGCGTTTTTGAAGTAAAATCGTCTTCCTAATTGGATTTAGTTTTTTCTCTTTGAATTTGTTTGTTGTCTAAGCTTCAATATGCGTTTGGATTTGTGTATTATATTTGGCATGGTAAGAAAATTTATGTTTTTGGTGATGAAAATGTGGTGGTGTTGGTTTTTGCAGATACAAGAACCAATCCAAGTTGCCAGAAATTATGTCATAGGTATAAGAACATAAATGAAGAAAAAAAACATGATTAAGAACATAACAGTTACTTTTGAAATAGCCTTATTTTGGTGTTGTGCTAGAATGCCTTTCCAAGTTTAAATTTGTTCAGTAGTGTCTTACGTTATCTCAGTTTGTTATATAAACATATTAAGAAGAAAACAAACCAACTAATTCAATTCCAATTAGACATCTAGAGATGACTACAAAATCTTTATGGACTCTATATTCCCTTTCAACTCTATTTTAGTAAGAATGATTAGTAGCAATCTAAGGTGGCTTTGCTTATATCTTTCTCTTCAGATACAAAGAGGTGTGGAATAACAACTATGCAGGGGAGCTCAATTTATGTAGTAGTAATCCAAAGGGCCAATCTGATTGAGGGGTTTTTTTTTTTTTTTTAATTTGGTAAATGGATTAAAAGTTATAGGTTTGGGGTTTTATTTAATTAATCACTAAAGCACCATAAGGTTGAGTTGAATGTCATAGAAGGCGTACTCCAGATCAATTAATTGGCTATAGAATAATCCCAACATCGTGTGGGTTCCTTTTCTTAATTATTTATTATCATAATGTTTTGAGTTACCACTTTTATTGTAATGTTTTGAGCTATGGTAATGGACCTTATATATTTGACTTGGGTTTATAACTTTATGGTTTTGAAGGAAAAAGTTGGATTTAAGAGAATTTGAGATTTAGTTTAGATGTGTGTAGTTCATTCCTTTTGTGAAATAGATTAATTTTTATATGACATATTACTTTTAATGTTGTCTACATTTCTTTTTCTTTTCTATTTTTACAAATCCATTTTTTTAGCCTGGAATTATGGTTTATGATCATTAAGTACTCCAATGATTAATGCACTGAATTCTATGATAAGCGAATCATTTGGATTTATCTTTTTTTTAATCCCATCTGTTGATAAGATATGTTTATTGTATTGCTACAACCTCTTTCAAGCAGTTTCCATACTCATTAAGGAGTTGTGATGTGGGAGATTTCAAGAAATGTGATGAAGCATCTAACTCAATACATCTATGATCAACTACTCAACTAATCAAGACATTTTTATTGCTATTGGACGCAATTTGCATGATCGCATCTATGGTTCTTATTGGGTGGTATTTCTAATCTATTAGATCCAAATAAATGTAACTTTAAAGTTTAGTTTTTGCTTTTATTTATACTTGGTTCTTTTTGTTTATAAATTTTGTATCATCTATTTTAGTGAAGTAGGGTGTAGAAAAGATATTTGTGATTTATAGCTTATTCAAGCGTTCAACCCAATGATATTTTGAAAAATTGAGGGCCTTTGGCAAGGGGGAGATGGTACTTCACGTCTGAGGCTAAGGTGCATACTGCATAAGCATGAGTGCAAAACTAAGTTTTTTTTTTAAAAAAAAATGTATGTATGGACATAATATTGGGACAAATTGTGGTTTCAATTGCAATCTTAAATAAATATTTTCTATTCCAATTAATCATATTGTCAAAATATATATTATCTAAACAACCAAGGCACATAATATGGCTTTTTTCCTATGATGGTTAGAGTATGTACTCTAATAAAAACTTGAAACTAATGTGTATAGTCAGCCAAAAATTTTTATATATCTAATTGTGATTATTCATAAATGTAAGTGTGAGAAACTTGACGTAACCAATATCATAAAAATTGCAAGGAAAAAATATTTTAGTATCTTCAAATGTCCTGATTGAACTAATGTCCTATATGTTTAATAACTCAAGCTAACATTAATACCACCATTACAATTGACTATTTATAATTCGAACTGTATAATTATAATTATTTTTAATTGTATCTGTGCATAGGCATGGGTTACACACTAGCTATATATAATAGCAGAAGCCTTTGAGGAGGTGCTGCCACGTTAGGAAAAAAGGCCCCTTATCCAAAAAAAAAACGCAAACCCGAAAGCCCAAACCGTATTTCCTGATCAAAATTCAGACTCACTCTAACTTGCGATTCTTCACTGCAACTCCATATACACACAAATTGGACTAGCATGCTCCAAACCATCAAACAGACGAACAAAGAAAATCCAAAAAAAAAAAAAAAAAAAAAAACGAAAACTGAAAATCTTTGTTCATTCTTCGCAACAATGAAAACTAAAAATCTTTGTTCGTCCTCTGCGACAATAGGTGATTTAGAAGCTACTTCGTCCCTTCTCTTCAACAAGAGACAATTCAGAAGGTAGGCATTCCCCTTACCCCCCCCCCCCCTTTTTGTTTTCTGTTCAATTACGATTTCTAGGGTTTTCAAAAATATATGGGTTTAGTAAAAGGTAGGCAGGTTTTTTTCCCCTTTTTTTGTTTTCTATTCAATTACCATTTTTAGGGTTTTGAAAAGGCTACCTTTTCCCTTAATTTCCGATTTAATTTTACAATTTCTTGAGTTCTGTTTGTTCGATTGTTGTATTTTATTTGGCAGTTTTTTGTTATATTTCTACTTTTTGAATCTTACTTAAATTTTAATGGTTGGTTATCATTTTTTTTATTAAAAAAAAAAAAAAAAACTAGCAATATTACAATGCAGAGAAAGGGAAGGAGAAAATAAAAAAGAGTTTGTGATCTAGCGGAGTTTCATACAGCTGGCCATCGACATCTGATCTGCTGCTTTGCCTCATCTCTCCTCTGCAACAAAATTTTTCTAAGGGCCAGCGTACTTTTCTTCTTCAAATATTTTTTTGGTTTTCTGAAACCTTTCGCCATTGCTTTTCCTTTTCGAATTAGCATATTAAATCTCCAATATGTAGATGTTTTTAGTTTAAAACCAGATGTTTATACCACAAGAATTACCATCTTCCTTTTCAATATATCTGTATTTCAAAATTTTCTCCATACTGAATTGTCCAGGGTTCTTCTTTGACTCCTTTTGAAATATAGATGGGTTTATTTCTCTTTCTATGGAAAAATTATAATTTCCAGTTTTAAGCACTGGTAACATAAGGGATTTTGCCTTTGATTTTAATAGCCAAATTTCAACTTGGATGGTTATAAATCTAAAAGTTTAGAGTGTGTAATGATGGGTTTATTCTCTCTCTCTCTCTATGGATCATTTGGTCTGAAATTATTATTTTTGGTTTTAAGTTTTGGTAACATTAGGGATTTCGCCCTTGATTTTAATACTTGGATGGTTTAAAATATGAAAGTTTAGAGTGTATAGTAATTTATAATTATTTTCTTAGTGAAATTATGGTTTTTTGGATTAATTATTGCATTTTTGAAAAGTAAATAAATAATTTAATAACCAACTGATTACTATACACCTTCCAACAGATTGTTAGACACTATGTTATTGAAATTATAAAAAACCTTCTTATTTTGTCATTTTGTTTAAATTATGACTTTTCTTTGGTTATTTTAATTGTATTAGTTTTGATTTACATGTTTGAGTTAGATTTGTTTTTGTTGTGGGTTTTTGTTTCTCTCTCAAAATGTTTGTCTTTCTACAATAAACCTTCTCAATTTTATACATCTACTTTTGTTATATTTTTATAGATTATAGAAATTACAAAAACAGATGAATTTTAGTCTTGGTTTTACATTGTAAAGAAATAGACTCTAAATGAAATTTCTCTCAAATTTAACAAATAGATTGTTTCACTCCAATATATATCGTTTGCTTTAATGGGAGAACAACTCTTGCACTTTAATTTTGTTTGGTTTGGGAATTAAATAAGAAAGTTGATTGAAATCACTAATAGATACATAACTTGCATAATATGAATTAAATTTGGTTGATTTGTAGTTGGATTAGTATTGATTAACACGCTTTGTTAATTTTGCAGATACATATGCCAATTTTGGTTGTATGAATGTTTTGTATACTTTAGTCAATTCTTTTTTTCTTCTAAAAAAAAAAATGGTTGTTCATATTTTTAAGTTTAATAAATGATGTGTCCTATAGTACTTACATTACTTGACCACCTAAAGAGTTCACTATCTACATTGGCCATGGTAAATAATATTTCAAATCATTGCCTTCTTTCTCCTCTGGGTTTGTATCAGTTTGTTTTATATTTTCCTTTTATGTAATTAGTAATGTACTTCATATATTATAATTGTTTTCTTAATTTTATAATCACTCTGAAATTAAAGGGGGTGGACTAACTCTAACTATGATATAGGTCAAAGATTAATGAAAACGTTGGGCAATGATGGCGTTATCACTATGTTTAGCTATTTGATTACATGAAATTTCAGGTCAATTGAGCTGCAAGTGAAAGGAAAAGATTTACTCCGGTTGTGATATTCCTTTAAGTCCTTTCTCTTTCGGGTTTGTTTTCTACTAAATTATCTCTATCTTTATCTTTATCTTTTTTATAATTCTTTTGTTAGCATTGTATAGATTTTCATTATTAACATAATAAAGCATTGTATTAAAGTTACCTAATATATGTGTTAGATGAAGATGGCTTTGACAGTTTTATTTTTGTGCAGCAATATGATATATGATTTTATTCCTAGGTTACAAATTTCATGTCTTTCATAGAAATTGCAAAAATCATCCTGAGTTTGAATCACATTTATAAGTCTTGGAAGTATTTTATGTGTCTTGATATTACTCAAGCAAATGATATTTTAAGGATTACAGGGAATTTTATCATTAGCAAAACCTATATTATATTTTAGTTTTGTTTTTTCAGCAAAACCTATATTAGCAAAACCTAACTAATATTATGGTTTTGTATTTTCAGCCAAATCAACTTATAGATAAATATTGACAAATGGTAGGTGGTAGTTACACAGTTGTCACAAATCACAAGAAATGTTGGTTGGGGTTAAAAATGTGTCTTTGTTTCAACCTATAAGTATTAATCCAAAGGATAACACTCACTATCAAGTATATGGAATTCTATATGTATTATTTTTGTGATCTTTTATATTTATGAAATTCTATGTCTGGTATTTTCTGTTTTTGTTAGTACCATGGGCTAAAAATGTGACAAAATGAATGTGTAGAACCTTTGAACATTTGGATTTCTATATTGAAACCATGCAGGCTTAATGAGCATTTGGAATTTACAAGAGATGTGAAATGAGTCATCTTTTTTCTTTTCTTTTTTCCTTTGTAGATAGTATAATATATTTGATTAATCAAATTTTTTATTATTATTTGTAAGGTTAAAGGTAAAAAATTATTCATATTTTTTATTGTGTAATTCTTCTGCTTATGACAAGATATGTTGTGTCTCTCTCTACTTCTAATGGAATGCAAAAAAAAGGGACATGGTATGATATGGAGATTTAGTACTGGATTTTGTAATTTTTGAAGGTACAAGATTTTATGCTGCACGGCTGCACCTATGCGAAAAAAATTGCAGTGGTATTGGTGGTGAATATGAGTTTAGCATGACATAAAAAATTAAAAATGTGACGCATTTATTTAAGTATTTATTTTACTTTCTAATTTTCTTAAGAGTGGCAGATTTGGTTGGTAGTCTCAACACACATTTATTTGAATCTTTTGGAGCTTTTACATGTCAGCCTGCAAAGAGAGATTAGTGGAAAATATTTGTTGCATCACAAAGTCTAGAATTAGAGAAACCGTCGCATATGTTTAGACCAACTTGCTTGATTGCTAATCTTTAGTCAACAGCAAGGATAGTAAATTAATTGTTTTGCTGCTGCACTTAGTTATAGATGGGACATTGTAGATAGGTTTTGATTTTGATTATTTTCCCTTTTCTCAATAGTAACGGGTTACAACTTCTAAACGTACCATTTAGGAATGTAGTGATTATTTTTAGCAGACACAGAGACATCTTTGTGCTTCAAGTTCTCAATTTCTTTGTTGCAAAAATATGTTGCTCAGAAATTGGTAAGGTGCCCTGAATTTACAAGACAAGCAGAGAAGTTCATAGATCACTGTGCTCATCAAATACAATTAAAGCTTAGAATTGGTTTAAATTTTATTTTCTGACCATGTTGAAGCTTGAGCTCTGAGCTCCAAAATTTGCCTATGAATCTATTGTACTGCTCAAAAAGGTTACTATGTAAATAAGGAAAAAAGTCTAGAGCCACAGGTGAGGATGGCACTTGCTTAGACGCTCGAGTGAGAATGCATTAAAAGGCTCCTTTAAGACCCTTGAGGTGAGGCAACTCTAGTAAGGCACTCACTTTTTGTGACTAAGTGAGCATTTTGTTTGAGGGGATAGGATTTAGAATGGTGCTTCATTGAAATAGTGACATTTTTACTGAATTAAAACTCAACTCAGGAAATTTTTACCAATTTTCATATTTTCTACTAATAATTCTGGCTTTCTAAAATAAAGAAAATTCATTAAGGCCTATATATTTTAAGAGTAAAAAAAGGAAAATAATTAAGGCGAATATATTCTTAAGAGTAACAAGGCTTCATGAACAACATGAGCATCTCAAATATTGGTGCCTACTTTACTGGGGCCAAGTGCTTATTTTGGCACTAGGGCCTTAAATGATTGCAATTATATTGCATTAAAGGTTAATTTGTTTGGCTCCAAGTAATTGTGAAAAGGCATGTCTATTTTATTTCAATGTAACTTGTTAGGCTCCTCTGTAGATACCACTAAAGTTTGGGTTGTGATGACTAAGAGTGAAGCTATTGGAAAATATTGAACCAGTTCTAAGAATAATGAACGCTAGCTAACTTAAGAAATTTTAATCCTATGTGATAGAGATAAAAAGGGAAGAGATTAAGTTTCAAATAAATGTTGTTAGGACAACTTTTAATACAAGACGAAGAGGAAAATCTTTATTGATCATGCAAATCTTTGTGTTCAATAACTATATTCTCTCGAACCCACAACCTTTAAAAAAACCTTGAACCAATTAGTTATAACTTATGAGATTTCCATTAACATTTTTTCTAGATCATGTGTTAATGCCAGGTTATGTTTGTGTTTTAGAAGAATACCTGCACATTAGCATCATTATCTGAACAACTAACCATCCACCCCCTTCCATATTTTATCCTCAGTTCATTTTTTCCTAACTCATAAAATGATCCCACACATTGCGCGAGTTAAACGCTAGTATATAATAAAACACACTGTAAAATATTTTTCTCTCTCTCTAAAAATAATCTTTTTATCTAATAATCAAAGGCTACATGTGTACATATGATTTTTATTTATTTATTTATGGTATTATAAATTTAAAGTATAAATTGTTGCTCTTTTCTACTATATTGGTAATTTGGAATTTTCTAATTAATTTGTGATGAGAAATATAAAATAATTTGTAGTTATTAGTGATGTATATTATGACAAACCCTTTTTTTTTTAATAATTTTAATGATTCTTTAATATACATCACATTATTAGTGACTTTTCATTTATTAATAATTTTCCTACCTAAGCACTTATATTTCTAGATAGGACAAAACTTAGGTATAGTATCTTAGGTGCTGTTCTTTAGGTTCTCCTCTTAAGATTCAATATTGTGGCTACTTAACTAAAAAAATACACTTCCATTGTATGTGGAAAAATCCACATGACAGAATCTTAAAAAGGGAACCTAAAAAAGAACACCTAAGTATTGTCCATAATTCTTGCTCTTCTAGATAAATTGTGTTAAAAAATAGGTATATCTATTTCGCTAGCATAGGCGCAGTGATGTATGATATACAAATTACATTATATTACTAAAAAAGTTGTTTTTAAAGATCAATTCATGATTTTCATGATTGAGAAAAATAAATTTAGTATTTTTTTGGGCCAACAAGATTTGGAGATAGCTCCAACCCTCCATTGAAAAAGCTGGTTCTGTTCCTTTTATTTTAATTCAAATAATGGTTATCTTAAGTACTCACTATTTACTTACTATTTTTTTCTTTCTCCAAACACATAAGGAGGAAATTATTTGAATCAAGATGACCATTACATCATACATTTAAAGTCCATTTACTATTGACATGAGCTTTCTTGTTGACATATCTATTGTAAATAGTTATACCAAAGTGAAATTTAGATTGATTACATAAAGTTCAAAACACGAAAAGGAGGAAATGATTTGAACTAAGATATCCATTACATCATACATTTAAAGTCCATTTATTAATAACGTGAGCTATCCTGTTGACATATCCGCTGTAAATAGTTAGACCAAATCTGAATCATCAGTATTATTTGGGATTATTAAGTAGAAAATATATAGGGAAATTTGCCTTTGCTTATTTTATTTTTATTCCTAATTTTGTAGGAGGCAAAATCTTGTTCAAATGACCACATAGCTTGATTATATTTTTTAATTTATTCTGTTTATGGTTAGAAATTGTACATTGAATAATGGCTCAAGACTCTACAATGGAACACTATTCCCATGCATGTCGATGTGTGTGTAAGGTTTTATGAAATTTTCGTACTAAAAACACTCTTTCTTAAAGTAGACTAGTGATGTGAATTTCATGTATCTCGTGAAATTCACATTATTTGCATGATGCATCACATTAATTTCCTGTTTGTGTATGACTTTTGAGGGTCATGTGGCTTTGTTTGATAAGATTCATATCAAGCTAATTTCAATACGTTCGACTAATACATATGTACATCGTTGGCTATACAAAATTGATGCACATAAATTTTGTATGACTTTATTCTGTTCATTTTGTAATATTAATTTTTGATCATATTAAAATTATGCAAACATTGAGAATAAAAGAAGATATTGTAATTTAACGGTTAAATTCTCAAAATATGAATATAGTAAAAAGTTATTAGATTGTATAATATTAGTTAGAATTACACCGAATATAACCTTAATCTAGAAATACATGCCCATATGACAATTGATAAAATATAAATACAATACCACCATTATCTATTTAATTGTTAGCCAAATCAGCAAGAAGACTAACAAAAGTAATTGGATCACCAAGAAGAATACTGATAATTGTCTTGAGAAATATTTTGAGTATTTTCAAGCACATTTTACCCATCCCACCGTTTCTTTTCAATCGATGTTGAATAGGCAGCCCCAAATTCTTCAAAGCCAAAATATCGGTTGTTCCATTCTCCAATTCCTCAACTATCAATTCCCTTATGCAAGAAACATGAACATTATACTCGCCACACTCGGACACGTACGACAACACCTCAATTCCCAACTTACCAATTTGATTGCAAAATATGCACTTTGACTTAGTCCCACGAAGGTGAAATTTCACATGATCAATTTGGAATTCTTTCATGAGGTTGAGACAACAAGGGTGCAAATCCAAGTCCATTTTAGGGCAATGGTAGATGAAACCTTTGACATGTTTCCCACAAGCATTACAATATCTCTTGGTTCTTTTGCCGTAGAGTTCCGAAGGGGGTGGTTCCTCGTAGAATTTGAAAACGAAGTCTTTGAAGATCTCATGGGTTGTCGTGGGCTTGCTAAACATGCAATCTTTGTGAAGATCATAGTTGCAGTCTTCACATCTGTATCTCATTCCATTGCTGCCATACTCCTTGCATCCGTTGCATATGTAGCATTTTTTGTTTGGATTGTTATCTAGCTTGAGCTCATGCTTCTTGGGACAAGTGCGATTTCTCTCCATACTACTGCTTATCTTTTTTTTGAGAAACACTACTACTTCTTATCTGCACCAAAGATGTCGTATATAACTCCTTTATATACATAGTGTTGAAATATTTTTATAAATACGACAATATTATAATTATTATTATTAAATGTTGATATAAGTGTGCTAATAGATATCGGATTTTTCTTTGATGTCTTTCCTATTTTGAGTTGGCCAAATTAATGCATATTGATTAGCAAACCTTTCCCAACGTTGGTGCACCTGATTTACTTCCTTATTAAGTATTTTCAATCAAAACTCACACGTTTTCTGAATTGCTAAGCTGATATGTTTCTTTCAGCATGATCAGAAAGAGAAGTGCATTCTTCACCCTGTGTGTGTGTGTTTGTTTCTCAAAAAAAAAAAAAAAAAAAAAAAAAAAAAGGAAGAGAAGCGCATTCTTCACCTTGAAACCAATGGCATCCTCCTTGGTGCCCTGTTTAAATATTTTACAATACTATATCATAAACAATAGTTAATAGTGGGATGCAAGTTTTAATGCTATTAGTTAGTACGTAATAATATTAAAACCTTCTGATAACCTATTTGACATTATAACTATTAAATTATGTAATATCACTTTTGATTTATAATGTGAAATGCTTAACCATATACAACTAAGGGTCTGTTTATGATCCGCTTATTTTGCTAAAACTGAAAACATTTTGCTGCAAGTACTGTAAATAAAAGCAAAAGTTAGCTAAAATAAAATAGTAGGACTCATGAATAGTACCAAAAAGTGTACTAACCTGAAGACTAGCTTGTTGACCTCGATTATGCCCGTTGAAGGTAGCAGCAAGTAGTACTTGCATGTTGGTTCCACTGCCAGCTCTGTGCCTACTACTACAAACAAGCCAACTCGATCGAGTTCATCCTACGGCCATGGATCCTTTAGAAAATTTAGCATAAGAGGAAGAATATAATAATTTTGATTTTTTATTTTGAATTCTATGCTGTCATGTCAATTTTCCGTGGCATTGACAGAAAGGTCTATTTAGTATTTGATCAAAGTTGAAACAAATTAGTGGAAAAAAATAACCGAAAATAATTTTTAGTGCAAAGACATAATAGTTAAGGGATTGTTATGCAATTTAACTTTTTTTTTTTTTTTTTTTTTGAAATGATTACGTTATGCTGCTCATTTCATAGTTCAAATCATTTCCTCCTTAAATTGTCAAGAACTTTGTACTTGTAGAGGTGTCAATTCAACTACAAGACTCTTGGCAATTTACCATTAAAAAAAAAAAAAAAGAATCATTCACCCTTTTATTATTATGACCATATTTCAGGTTTTGACATTTCATTTGGACCAACATTATCACCAAGTAGGTGGCAATATAATTGATTTAACATAAGATCGATTCACATATCTGAAATGGGATATCACTACAAACATTTGATTTAACATAAGATTCACATATATGAAATTGATTCATAATCAGGATCAAGTCCCAAAAAATATCAAGATGAAAAAAAATATATATATTCCTTTGTTCAAATGCAAATAAATTAAATTTCACCATTGAGGCTATTTTACATATACATCAATGCATCTAGCAAATTTAGATGTATTTCTCATTAGAATTCTTATCACATGATTCAGTCCTCCTTTGATGATAGATCTCTATTCCTTCGTGTTTTGTTTTGCATAATTTGGTATATGTGCAAATTCAATCTAATTCGTGAGCGGATGCAAATATATATATATATATAGATGGTAAGAATAAATACAAAAATAGAACGTATGTTTGTACTTCGTACAAGTGCTATTGTTCCAAACCTCACTACATCATGAATAGCATGCTCCAATTAATCTCTTCACTAACTAGAAGCACTTGCTGAAGATTGATCAAATATGACCGATTACGTTCTGGTGCCAATTGAAGATTGATCAGACATGATTAACCTATCTACAGAAAATGGAGGTGCAGAGGGCTGAGGAAGATTTATCGATTTACTTGCAAGCATCAGAATGACCCTTGACATGGTAGGTCTATCATTTGGATCTTCTTGAACACATAACAGTGCGATATGGATCAATCTCAAAGCCTTACTTATGGGACAACTATCAACTATGGTCTCGTCTATCAACTCCAGTCCTTTGCCTTCATTCCATAGTCGCCATACCTATTGGTAAATTATTATTATTATTATTATTATTATTATTATTATACAATAACAAGCGTAAACTTAATTTGAGCACAAGATACAAATGATGGAAGACTTTGTGCACACTCTGGATGAAAAAAGGCACTATCTTTTTCCACTAACAACTTCTAGCATTAGAATTATGAAGCTATAAATGTCGGACTTTATTGAAATTAGTCCCTCCATTTCATACTCTGGTGCCATGTATTTGCTATTGAAGAAAATATATTATTATAAAGTTCGATTCCAAAAAGGGTAAAAGAGAATGAAGGAAAAGTTATCATAAATATAATGTGATAGCATAAGAGTTATTTATTTATTTATTATATATAGAATTAGAGCATAAGTCAATTTGATATAACCATGGCTCATGGAAATCGGGCACCCTTACTTTGCAATTTTTTTTTCTTATTATGATTTCAAAAACTGGATCAAACTGGTCGGTTTAGTTGGGAACCGAACCCTGATTCGTTTTGGAAAAACTGTCAAAACCAATAAAAACTGAAAACTAGATACTTTTTTGATTCTTTGACCAGTCTGGTTTTTTCAAACAATGGTTCTTATAGTGCTCTCTTTAAAATAGGAGCTCTAATATCAGCCTTAGTGAAGTAGTTTTTCAACAAAAATTGATTAAACTCAACCAAAATAACCTTACATTAGCCTTAACAATTAATCAAAAAATTTAACAATGAATAGTATCTCGCTACATCAAAAGGAAAATTATTTTTGTTTATTCCAAAGCTCTCTCTCCCCTCATATGCGACACTCTCGCCCATCTTTCCCTCCTACCTATCGCTCCACCAAACTAGTGCCCAAATCTGGGTTTTGTAATTCACTCAAATGGGTGTCCAGATCATCATCTAGTTTAGAAATTCTTTCTAGTGTGATTAAGGTCAAATGTGGTGGAATGACACAAATTAATGATGATGAGTTTCAAGAAATGGGTATGTGGAGATTGACAGGAACAGGAATAGGAATAGGAGGGCAATTGGGTGTTTGAAAATTATCATTGCCACTGCTTTGGGACTTTCATTTTGGATCTAATTTTAATGTGTCACTTAAAAAAAAATATTTTTGTTTTTTCCATCTTATTTTCTTAGGAAAATGATAAAATAGAAGTCGTTCCAGGTGGTTGAAGAGAATTGGGTTTGTAATGGTTTATGTGGGTGGCAATTTGGTAGGTGGTGGTTTGGGCTAGTTTGTGCAACACAGTGCTATCTTTTTTTGGCCGAAAATTAGGTAGAGTTAAGGGAGAAAAAAAATAGTGTTTATATGGAGTAGAGAAATAAATATTGTGGCTAATGTTAAAAAAAGTTAAGTTTTTTGGCTAAAACATTATAGAGGTTGATGTGAATACTCTAATAATTGAAATTGTAGAGTTTTCCACTTAATTTCATTGGTTTAATTTGTGCTAAAATATAATTTGAAAAATGAATTGCAAAACCATAACCCTCCCAAAACATGCATGTAAGTGGAACAAGGCAAAGTTTGATCACGTCTTAAAAAATTTTCTTCAGAAAGTGACATCCCACGATTCTAATAGTATTGGCTTCAATTTGATTGCTCCAAAAAATCCTAGCTGTGCCAAAATCTAATATCTTTGGATTCATCTCACCATCTAACAATATATTATTCGCTTTCATATCGCTATGGATGATTTTTAGTCGAGAGTCCTCATGTAGATATTGAAGGCCCTTAGCAATCCCATTGACAATGTTTGTGCATTTAGCCCAGTCTAGTTCCTTACATATTTTTGGATCTGCATTTTAATATTAAAGTTGTTGATTCTCTCATATACGGAAATTTCACATAAATTGGCCTATACTTAATGGTGCTAGATGTGAGAGAGAGAGAGATATAGAGAGAGAGAGAGAGCAAACCAAACAAGAAGGCATCAAAGACTAGTGTTGGCCATGTATTCATAAACTAAAAGTTGTTCATGTCCTTCCGAGCAGCATCCCAAGAGCCTCACTAGACTTTTATGTTGAAGTTTTACAATTAAAATCACTTCATTCTTAAACTCTTCAAGTCCTTGTTTAGATTTCATTGAGAGTCTTTTAACTGCTATTTCCTTTCCATTAATCAACTTGCCTTGGAAGCATTTTAAACATCCTTAATCAATGGAAACTTATCACTCAATATTGGTAGACATACTTTGCTACATGTTACAATACTAAGGTTCATTCGTAGTTCAAAAGAAATGATCAAATAATTTCCAAACATGCATACGCCAAAAATAAAAGTCTTTTAACCTTGTAAACCGGGCCGAAACCACCTTCTCCAAGCTTATTCAAATTAGAAAAATTGTTTGTAGCAGTCAATATTTTACTTAAATCAAAGTAATGCATTTCTGCACTATCATCATCATCCCTTGCGTGCATATTACTTTTCTATAGGTGTATTGAACGTATCCTTCGTAACGGAATTATTTGTCTTGTGTCGCCCTCCGGGTAACAAATTTCATTTTAAAAAAATCAATGACCATCTTAAAACACAATTAAAAAAAAAAAAAAATGCAAAACCAAACCAACCATAATGTATAATAGACTTAGCTAAATTAAATCTACCTCCGTCATGTTTCCTCTTGCGAGAGGATGAAAAATATATTAAACCCAATAGAGCTGCAACGGCTACAGCCATTGATGATATGGTAATGATTACTGTCTTTGTTGTTTTCTTTTCCCCATCCCCTGTTGCTCATCGATCATCATATAATATAACCTTAGTATATTAAGGATTAAGGATTAAGGATTTAATGAAGGTCCTTAGTATCACATGGGGAATGATTCGCTAGATAAATGTAATGCAACTCTGCAAGTACTGAAGTACACATGAGGAAAACTTTACAAGTTAAAGACTAAAACATTCAACGTTCTTTTACTTTAATGGATGTTCACCTAGCTTAAATTCCCAAATACACCCTATCTTCTCTAAAACTGCTATTATCCTTAGTCCTCTGTTCAAAATTTGTTTCCCCTCCAATCAGGCCTTTCTTAAATAATTTTTAAATTTATAAAATCTTATCTTGTTCGATTTTTATTTTTATTTTTGGATGAAAAATGGTAAAAAAAAGAAATCAAAGCATCTAATACTAATATATAATATCGAATGAGATAAGATTTAGTAAATTTATAAATTATTTAAGAAAGACCTAATTAAGCTTAAAAAAAAAAAAAAATTCAGAGCATCTAATACTAATATATAATATCAATAAGATATTGAAATTTTCATTCAAATGATAAAAGAATTAGATTAATTTATTAAATTCAAACCTTAAAAATTTTTATTAATCTCTCTCTCTCTCTCTCTCTCTCTCTCTCTCTCTCTATATATATATATATATATATAATAGGTAAAGTTGAGAGAAACTCAAATTAAAATTCCAAATTAAAGTTTCGATTTTGCATCATTTGTCCTAAATTATTTATTCTTAAAAAGAGTTCTATTTCTTAATTTTAGAATCAAATGTGGGATTATATCATAAATATTTATCCAAGTAAGTTATTAAGTACAAAAACCAAAGAGTCTAGAATAAATGAATTGTAAAAAAAAAAAAAAGGTGTTTCACAATAATAATAAAAAAAATGGACAATTTACATTTTATACCTAGTAATATCCTCACAAATTTTTTTAAGGAGTTAACGAAATATAAAATTGATTATCAATAGTATTTAAATTATATATATATAGGAAATATATTATGCATCTTATTGTATATTTTTAAGTATATCTATACATATGCATTGGGTTACAAGCTAGTATATAATAATTGAACAATTCAATAAGCCCAAAATATTGAGTAGTAGATTTCCATGAAAATACCAAATCTACACGACTTACCGTTACCAGGTGGCGGCTCTGGTGCTGGAGGCATGGATTGGGGCAGTGGTGGTGGTTGTAACGGCGTTGCTGGTGGTTGGTCTGTGAAACGTTGGTTCTCATACCTCATATTGCAACTTGGGGCTAAGATTTGCCACCCTATTTTGGCTTGGCAACAAGTTTTGGCTATATCCATCAAGCCACTTAAACACTAGACACATGAACCACCATCGATATCTCTAGTACACTGCACCAACCCATAACTTATCATGGACTATCAGCTCAATATCATTGTCAAATTATCAATGTCATACAACTTCTCCGCTACATTGACACACTTTATTAGAGAATCCAACAAAGTAAGTGGGTAAAAATAAGGTTGGTTAGCGGTATTTTGGCCAATAAATGCTGGTTGTTTAAGGAGAACACTGGAAATACGTGTAAAATTGTTTAAACACTGAAAACTGTTATTTAAACAACATTAACAAACACCTCCTAATCCTACCTAATATCATTATTTTAGATTTGGCAGTTTGATTGCATGGCAAAATTGGACCCAACCTGAACTTGAAAGGAGAATACTCATCTTAAACCTGAATTTTTTTTACTTATATTAAGGGTTTGTTTGAGATCTGCTTAGCCTCCATTTGACAAAAATTATTTTTGTCAACTTATTTTACTATTCAGCTTATTTTTGTTATTATCCATAGGTTCCACTGCACTTTTTGGTACTATTCATGAGTCTTGCTGTACTATTTCAGCTAACTTTTACTTTTATCTACAAAATTTTCAACGAAAAATTTTTCAGTTTCAGCAAAATAAGCAAATCTCAAACGGTCCCTTATTTTGCGGAAACTGAAAACTTTTTACTGAAAGTACTATAAATAAAAGTAAAAGTTAGCTAAAATAGTACAGTGGAACTTAGGAATAGTACCAAAAAGTATGGTAAGGTCCATGAATAGTAGCAAAAATAAGTTAAATAGTAATAAGCTCGCTTTTTAAGTTGGTGCCAAACACACACTAAAAATGGGTTGAGCCTTGACTTGACGCATTTTAAAAAAAAAAAAAATTCCCCAAAATTTTTTTAAAAAAAATAAGACCTTAGATATCATTTTTTTTGAAGAATAAAGTGATTTTTTTTAAAAAAAAATTCTAGCAAATAACTCACTATACCTTGCTTCTTGGAAATGTAAAAGGGGCATTAAAAAGAAGAGACTTATTATTGTTGTTGTTGCTATCCTTTCAAATTGAATTATGCTTGTGCCACTTTTACTCACTTGGTAAGTTGTGAGTGGTAGAAAGGTAATGGTGGGTCCATGTGGGGGTCACCTCTCTACCACTCACAACTCACCTCGTGGGCGAGTTGTGTCACAAGTTGTGCCACTTTATGTGGCACTAGCATAGTTCTTTTAAATTAGTGTTGATATATTATGGGATGTAACTTATAAAAGTTTGGTTTAGAATTGCCATGTTCTTTGACTAAAATGTGATATATTTATTTTCTTGAAATTCAATGGCTTTTTACAGCTTGTATCTACTATCTACTGATATGATGATGAAATGATTTGAAAACTAATATTTTATCAAGGCTCATACTCATCCAAATAAGGGATATTCATGAATCAGTGTCAATGAAATTGTAACAAGAAATGAACAGCTTTTTGGTTCATTGTTTAAACTTTCATAAAATTCAATAGAAACATAAAATTCAAGAATAAAATTTTATAAATTCTAAAAAAATAAGTGCATACATTATTATTATGAGTTGTAACCACATACAAATAAAATTGTTAAACTCGAATCAATTGGGACAAGTATAATTTTGGTTAGAAATGCTGGAATTTGTATTATTTTATTATCAATGAACAAGTATAATTTATTGATCTGAGCTCTTTTTTGACATGAGTAATTCTAAGTTATCGTATTTCACATCAAGTATTTTGCTGTATGACTTACCAAGTGGCAAATATATGTTTTCAAAAAAAAAAAAAAATCTTTTAGGTGAAAATATCTAGGTGAACTTGAAACTAGCTCATAATCTAATTGACTCGACTTGTTTCTAAATCGTATAAAATAATGAGGTACAAAGAGTTTTATTTTTATTTTTCAATAATTACCATGAGGGATTTGAACCATAGATTTCATGAAATCACCAAAAATTACAAACTAATTGAGTTATAAAATTCTTGATAATTTATTTATTTAATTAGATAAAGGTATAGAGATAACTTTCTCACCAACTTACTTTGAATTCCTTCGTAAAATGGGGATGAGAGCAAACCGCTACTATTGTTTGTGCCTGGACCAATAGGTTTCTCATGCTTTGAATATTTTCTTAAATAATTTTTATCGGGACACGCTTTGAATACTTGATCTTATCTCCTAATTTTTTTTTTTTTTTTAAATGCTACTCTAATCTCCTAAATACACTAATAAACGTAGATGGAGGATTACCTTTGAATATTTGCGGTAGACTAATAAAGGATAAGCCATGATAGCAAAAGGTAATTTCCTCGTTAGAGAAAGGTATTTTTATGGAAGAGGATTACTAATCCCATGTCTTATTTTTTTTTTGTTTATGATTTGGTGAAATATAAAGTGAAGCATTAAGTTTTAGTAATTTTTATGTATTTCTAGTGCATGGTGAATGAGTCTCCCTTCTTTCATATTCACGATGAAGTTCACTTATTAAATTCACAATTAGGAGCACCATTTGCCATACTCCGAGAATATCTAAATATTTTTCATATAAAATAGAAGATTTGCATTCAAATTTACAAGGTTAAAAGATAAATTAATTTTTTTAATGCATTTTTAGTAGTAATTTGATCATTTGCATTTGCAATTAATATCTACTCACAAACAGTTAGCATTGGTGACAACTAAAACATTTTGTGATAATTTGATTTTAGGAGAATTGAACTTTAGGCATTGGGCTACCGATTCATGATTCTATTAAGCGAGGGTCTGTTGTGCATGCGAAATTTCAAGGTGAGAGCAATGCAATCAGTTGATAAAGCCCAATATTGGATTCCTATTGAGCATTGTGAGCCCACAGTCAAACCTGGCTTCCAAACGGTAGCGTCAAGAAGAAAAGACTTTTGCTCAATATGTCTTTTGTTTGGATTTAATACAAATAAGAGAACTAATAAACAAGATCACCAAAATTTACATGTTGATAATATTTAAATACTTAATCTTATACAATTCAAACTTGTTCACTAAGAGTATTAACATCATCACAAAAAAACACAATTTCCTCCATAATTACAACATGGCAATCACTATTCAAAATTTCTAAATTTTATGGACAAAGGTGCTTACATGGTGCTCCACTTAATTTGCAAAAAGAAAAAAAAAAAAAAAATTACAGTTACAACTCTATCACATTCAAAGCATGGAAATAACAAGACATAATGCTAGGGCTAAGCTACATTTTCCATTTTTTTCTCAACAACCAAACACGTAATGGTATTCATAATTCATTATAATTGATAAATCAACCTAACAAAAATTACAACATTCTCATAACCTAATTCATTCTAAAATTTCAATAGAAGAATTCTCAATCCACTGTTCAAAACTACCCATAATCCAAACATTATCAATCCACTCAAATCTTAATGTGATAAATGTTAATCATAGGGCTATTAAATAGGTGGGTTTGGGTTGAGCATAATTGGGTTGGGTAT
The DNA here is from genome assembly GCA_023055345.1 of Quercus wislizeni. Lineage (NCBI taxonomy): Eukaryota > Viridiplantae > Streptophyta > Magnoliopsida > Fagales > Fagaceae > Quercus > Quercus wislizeni. Next base: position 2,121,228 of record JALGQJ010000017.1, on the reverse strand, counting down.
ATAAAACTCATCTATCCATTAAATCCATTTAACTAATTACTTCTAACCCAAACTCAACCCAACCCAATTATTATGGGTAAACCCCAACCCACCCAATTATTAAAATTACCAAAATGCCCCTAGAGTGATAATGACTAAAGTACTCTAAAATCTTAAAAAATGTCCAAAATACCCCAAACCCTAAAAATGACAAAAATACCCCTAAAACACAAAAAATGACAAAAATACCCTCGAAACCTAAAAAATGACTAAAATAACCCTGAAACCCTACAAAATGACCAAAAAAGCCCAGAAACCCAAATAATGACTAAAATACCCCCAGAGCCCAAAAATGACCAAAATACCCCCCCTGAAATCCAAAAAATGGCCAAAATATCTCCAAAACCTAAAAATTACCAAAATACCCCATAAAACCCATAAAATGACCAAAATACCCTTGAAACCTCAAAAATGACCAAAATAACCTCAAAACCTAAAAATTACCAAAATACCCCCAAAACCTATAAAATTACCAAAATACCCTAAAAACTTAAAAAATGACCAAAATACCCTCAAAATCTAAAAATTTTCAAAACCCAAAAAATGACCAAAATACCTTCAAAACCTTAAAATTACCAAAATACCCCCAAAACCTAAAAAAATGACAAAAGTACCCTCGAAACCTAAAAAATGACCAAAATATCCCTAAACCTAAAAATTACCAAAATGCCTCTAAAACCTAAAAAAATGCCAAAATAACCCCAAAGCCTTAAAATTGACTAAAATAGCCCCAAAACCTAAAAATGACCAAATTACCCCCAAAACCTAAAAAATGGCCAAAATAACCCGAAGCCTGAAAATTGACCAATAGATGCCATGTTGATATTACTTGCATTGTTTTGGTTGATCTTTCATACCTATACATGCTGACATGACAACCAAAGCAATTTTAGATTCTTATATTTGATATCGTTGTGTCCTAATTATTGCCTTCTTTTTTTTTTTTTTTTTGGTATGTAAGACGTTCCTCCGATCCTACAATCCCTAGCTCTCCTACAATCCCCAGCTCTCCAAAAATCATCAGCTGCATCCCATCAACCAAGCAGCTTATAAATTTTCTATTGGTGTTTGAGGACATTTTGTGTACAAAGAACAACATTTGAACAAACACATTTTTTGCAAGTGTTGAAATATATTTTGAAACACTCTAAAACTTTGATTATGGTATTAGCTTAATTTAAGTGTTGAAGGACTTTCTGTGTACAAAGGACCACATCTTTCTTTTGTTAATTTTATGGTGATGGTTATAGACAATGTTATGTGTTTGATAATATATTTCTATGTTAATATAATGTTTGTTTGGAGACATTTGTGGTGTTATCTAGTTACATTTGTGGTATTGTCTTAGTTGAGCTAAAATTATTACAAGTTATTTGTAATAGAAATGTGGTTTTAGAACCCAAGAGAGAAAAAAATTAACCTATAGCCCGCCGCTGAAGGACTGAAATTATGAAATAATTAGAGACCTATAGCGGCGTTTATAGCCCGCCACTAAAGCCTCACACATAGAGTGGCGGGCGTAACTGCCACTAAAAGGTGCGTAGAGTCTGTTGTTTAATAAGCCCTATAGCGGCACTTAATACGCGCTACTAAAAAGTCACTTGACCCGAATGGTAACCTCATATGGCGGCGGTTTTATGCCTACTACAATAAGCCAAAAGTGCCGTTAAATGGCCGAACTATTGCATGTTTTTTTGTTATCGCTGCAATAGAGCTATTGCAACACCGCAACGCTAGCAGGTAGAACCACCACAATAGCCCCCCCCCCCCCCCCACCCAAAAAAAAAAAAAACGCAATAGGCCAAATGGATCTTTAGCGGTGGTTTGTTGGGCTTTTGCAGCAGTTTTGGCCCACTACAATAGTATAGTTTTTTTTGTAGTGAATTGTCATTATTTTATAAAATATTTTAAACTAAAATGACAACATGCAATCCACTAATACTATATTATTTATAAACCCACACATCCATATTCATCCATATGTAAATATTACACTGTCTTAACCAATAAAATATTTGAACAATTGCTAATTGTACTATTTTTTTTATCCTCCATTACGTACTAACATGCATAATACACTAAATGTCTAATTGTTGTTTAGTTTTAGGTTGTACTGATCTATGATCAGTGTGTGCAAGATTTTAGCCAATGTATGCAAAAATATTTTAAGCGTAAAATTGACTAACAAATATATATATATATATATATATATATATATATATATATATATATATATATATATATATATAATTTTCTTTTTGAGGTCACAGGATTCATTTGAACCGTTGAACATTAAAAGCCGTCACCTTTTGTCTGGAACTTCTTAAGTAGAGAGACAATATTTTCTATCAATAGGATATATAACATCCCACTTGCATAGGGGTCAATCACTCGATCCCACACTTATGGGGTCCACTCCAATGTGAGTGGGATGTTGTATATTCCCATTATACAGATGGGGTAATAAACTATCCTACCAATATTGGGCCATCAATTGAAGGCCTAATGACAAATGGAGAATGCCCAATAGAGAAAAGAGGCCTGCTTAGGCTAGTCCTATCGAGCCAAGAGTGATATATCAAGAAGCTTAGTTTGGACCAACTACACTCGCTGAGGATAATTTCACTAGAATTGGCTTGCCATCATTGCCGAGGATAACTCTCCAAGGCATGTGACTGAAAAATCACAGTACCATCTTGTTTTAGGGTCCATTCTCTTCGGATCTCTCATTGCAAGTTATTATTTTCTATTCCCATATATATATATATATATATATATAGGTAAAGTTGAGAAAAAATCCAATCAGTTCCATCAAAACAAAAGAACAAACACACCAATGAGAGGACATCATAAACTTAGATCAGTGAACGGAAATCAATTGAGAAGAGAAGACCATACCTTAGTCGATTCAACTCATGTGCGAGTGTGAAAAGCAGACCGAGGGATACCAAGCTGAGAACCTGGGACAGTGAGCCTATGATATGCGATTGGTGACTGGTTTGTGGATCTGATGTCAAAGGCAGTGATGAATGGAGGAAGAATGAAAGCAGCAAAACTGAGAGAGAGAAATTAAAGGGGTGAAACTGCTTATTTGTGATTGTTTGTTCTTGTTTAGACTAGATTTGTGATTTATTTTGTAGTTAATTTTTGTTTGTCTAAAGGTTATTAATGTTGCTCTTGGGGCAATTTCTTTTGTTTAAATTGGAGGATTTTCTGGTTATTCTTGGATCAATATCCAACGGGCAAAAGGTTGGAGCAATTTTTATTTATTTATTTATTTATTTTGTGGTTTTCATGGGTTAATATAAAAATATTTTGGAGGAGGGGTCAAAATATATATTTTGGGGTAAGTTTTTATTTTCCTTGTTAGATATGAATGCTAAAATCTCATTATTCTCTTGTCTGCATTAAGGTCTTTGAAGATAGGAAATTCCGGGCTTGCGTCATGTCATGTGATTGAATTTGCAATAGATTTGGGAATTAGAGAATTGGAGATAGATTATCATTTTCAAAGTGTATTGAAGGAGCTCTCTACACAAGCAAACACCATGCCATGATAAATCTCGGTCACCTTCTGCATGATATCAAGATTCTACTGAGTGGTCTTAGACATGTAAAATTCAAATATTTATTGGGTGCAAGGATAATAAGCTAAAGAGTCTCAGAATCATGATAAAGGAGTATACTGAATGGAAGATATACCTCCATGGCCCCATGTAATTCAAATATTTTACTCATTGTAGTACAGCACTTATACTTCTTAATAAAATTACAGTATCATTTTTCTCAAGAAAAGGGGAAAAAATCTCATTGCTTTGCTTATGAAAAGGACACAATGGAGCAATTTGACATCGCTAACATTATTTTTATTTTCATTATTTTTAGAGAGAATAGATGGTTTTTCATGTCTATTCTCATGTTTTGTTTTTGTTCAATGTAGATATAAACTGAAGTACTAAGTGCTAGATAAGTAACGTTTATTGAACCATATCACAAATAGTTAAGTGCCATGAATCCATTAATAACATGTTTGAGTTATTTTGGCAATCCATGAATCAATCTATGCTTGCCTAGGTGTGTAGTCAATCTCCCTTCTCTTTTGCACGATGAGATTATAGAATGCGCATGAGTAAATTTTGGCGAATATGTATAAATAAATGGACATATATGATGGAATCAATGGGTTTGCATGGATGATGAGATTAGTTATATACACTTGTAAGGATGCATGTGTAGTTAATTTTAGCCTATGACCTTAATTGCTTGAATTAAATTTACTTTCATTGTAATCTATTTTTATGTGTAAAAATGGGTATGGGTTGCATACCAATGTTAGTTAGTGATGTGAATCCCGACTATCAGATATTAATAAGGGTCGATCCAACAGAACTTCTAGAAAAGATTTTCAAGTTGTTTTCCAAAATAAACATTGTTTTCAAAAATTACTTGTGTTTCTAAAATGTTTTGAAGATAAACCTTATTTCCATATATATATATATATATATATATATTTGTTTTTCTTTCCAAAAGTGCTTCTAAAAAGTGAGTTGGTTTTCCAAAGAAAACCAATGAAACCCATTATTTTGAAAACAAAATAATTTTTTAAAACTTCGTAGGATTTTCCATTCTTGGAAAAAAGCGCCTCTGAAAATATAGGAATTTCTTTTTGAAAAAGAAAATTTCAAAAACCCATATAATTATTTTTCAAGAAAATGGTTTTCCAAAAAACATGGAATATTCTTCTTGAAAACTACTTTCTAAAAGTCCATGAAATTTTCATCCTCCAAAATGATTTTCCAAAAAACCCATGGAATTTTTTTTCCTTGAAAACTACTTTGTAAAAAGCTACGCAATTTTCATTCTTGAAATGATTTTAAGAAAAATCATGGGTTTTTTATCTTGAAAAATACTACCTAAAAGATTCATAAGATATTCTCTAATCATTTGAAAACAAGATTTTTTTTTTTTTCAAATCTCTTCGGATTTCCCACTCTTTCGACTCTTGGCTCTTAGTGCATTTATATTTTCAATTTTTGTTACATAGTTTTCAAGTTATGGATATTTTTGAAAATAAGAACTTATGCTTGCTTGGAGCCGTAAGGTTAAAAACACTAAAAGTCCAAGGGTTTACACTTTATAACTCCCAGAGGCTATTAAGGGGGAGGGGATTTGAACCCTAGGTGTTCATTTGGTACATGTGTTTAAAAACTGAGTATTGTTGTTTAAAAAATTTTGTAAAAATACGTGTGGGTGAAAAAATGTATGGAAATACGTGAAATGTTGTTTAAAAACTGAAAATTGTTATTTGAAAACACTCACCAAACACCCCCTAGGTGTCTTGAAAACACTAAAAAGTGATAATCAGTTGAGTTATAAGACTCTTGATTTGGTTGTTGCTATTGGTTCTTAATGCATTTATATTTTCAATTTAATCAATTTCCAAGTTGTGGATAATTTTGTAAGTGAATTGTTTTTACTTTTCCATTGGATTTTATTGTTATGGTTTTTGATTAAATTCCCAAATAATTCCATTGAATTGTTTTTTGGGAAATGCTAACGAGTGCCCTTAGGACACTGGTTAAGAATTCAGTTAAAGAACGTTTTGACATCACTTTTATGGAAAATGAAAAAAACTGTCAAAACATTAACTGTTTTTTTTTTTTTTTTCTTTTCCCATAAAAGTTTTTTTTAATTGGATTCTTAACTAGTGCTCTAAGATCACTCGTTAGCATGACCTTTGTTTTTTTTTAGTTTATGTTACAAATAATTCTATATCGAAATCCCCAAATTTTAAGTAAGTATCCAATTTTTTTTAAGAAAATAAAAGAATTTATTTGTTGCAATTTTCTAATTTATTATACTTAAAAAAGAGAAAAATGGATCTACATGCCTAAAATAACTAGCTAAAATTAATATAAAGGTTTGGGTTTCAAATGTGAGACCATTGAGTATTTTTTTTTTTTAAATAAAAAAAGGATATATATATATATATATATATATATAACATTTGTATTTCTAGATTTTAATTAAATAATTTTAAATTATGAAAAATTATATAATTTTTTTTTCTTTTATTTCATTTTGGATGCTATTATAGTTTTAAAAGAAATTTCATTTAGGAAACAAATAATTTGTACATTAAATTTTTGAATTTTATGCAGTTATATATCGAGTTTTTATTATTGCAATTTTATATATTGAAGGAAAATAATACATATGACCACCCCCAATTTTTCTGTTGATAAGCCGACTCTAAATTTGGGACTGACTCTTTTTTTTTTTAGACACATACATACACAAGAAAGAGGGAAAATGGTTCCAACACAAAGACATACACAACTCCACTCAAAAGCCACCTTTGGCTTTTATTAATAATACATGTATATTTTTTAAGGGAATAATATGTGTTTCAGAAATGATATATGAGATGAATATGTAATTTTATATTATCATTAGTCATTGCAAAACATTGTGTAATATGCCACAAAATCGTGAATGAACATAAAAATCAAACATATATTTGTTGAAAACACACATATAGTGAAACATATGTTTATATAATTTGCACAATGGCAATTAAATATAGTAAAATAGTTAATAAATATAAATTTCTATGCTTTTATTTATTTTGATAATGTATGTAATAACTCATATTTACTTTTTACCTCTTTCTTTCTCCTAAAAAACTTAGGTAATATTTTCGTGTTTTTTATTTTGTTTTTAGCATCTCTAGTTATAGGTAGATTTCTATGCTTATGATGATTGAAAATACTGAATATTGAGAGATCACCATTGTTTAAGCATTTGTGAAACATATAATAAATTAGGAAATGTTAACCAATTAAAGCATTGGTTTAGGAACTATTTTTAAAAAAATTTTATTGGAAAAATGATAATAAAAAAAAAATTGTTGACAACTTTTTATATTTTCCATTAAAGTGCTGTAAAAATTTTCCTATTATGATTTATAAACAGTTGCCCTGAGGACATTTATTAACATAATATAATATATTAATGGAGATAACCCTGTTTTTTGCATTATTACACATTCTAACAATTTTAAACCACTACATACTATTGTAATCCTAATAATATTAGCCTGGTGAATACTCGGTAAGGTACAATTTAATAACACAAGCCAATTAAGTTAACTTTAAATGAAAGTGTACAACTAAAAATGAAATAATGTGACTAAATTCATCATGATAGTTTTTCGAGGAAGTCATTCTATCGACAACAAATTATCTGCGTGAAACTAAATAAAGAGGCAATGAGTATTATTTAGGGAAGAGAAAATTACCTTTTTGGCCCCTATATTTTGGCTGTATTTTCATTTGGTCCTTAAGTTTTTATAAATTCATCTTTGGTCCTTATATTTTTAAATTAACTATCATTTTAAGCCCTATCTTACCCTCATTTAAAGACCAAAACAATAGCAAATTTATAAATATAAGGATTAAAATGAAGTTATTTAAACTTGAGGACCAAATCAAAAGTACCAAATATATGGACTAAAACGCTAAATGTATATTATTAATTTTGTACATAAGTATAAACATATGTTATTTATCTTCATATATACAAATATGAATAAATATTTATTAGGTGGGTTGGAAAGAGGAATAAAAGTTTATTATGAGAATCAATAAAAATAACAAACAAGCATTTAATAGATGGTAGTCAAGGAATAATAATAATAATAATACTAAGTCAACTATATAACATATGTGATTCATGATTAAAAAATATTTTGCAGTGTTGTAAATCTCTCAACATAAATTTATAGAAAAATTATTTTAATTTTAATGGATATAATTTTACTCATTTTATTAAAATTTTAATTTGTATATATAACTGAGATTGAGAATCCTGGGGTTGATTGATAATAGCTTAATTTTGCATATTTATAACATTATTAGGGAGTATTATCTTATTTATCTTGTGTCAATTCATGAATTTTATATTTAATTTTGGAGTAATGTTGAATAATTAATTTTGTACTAAAAATGAATTTCAATGCATGACTAAGTCTTTGATTTGTAGGAGAATAAAATTGATTCAAGAAAGATTTATCAAGAATGAAATGAGCATAATAAAAGAAGACTAATAGACTAAATTTTGACAAGAATCATAATGAGGTTAAAAAATCTCAACCCAATTAAATTCGAGCTCAAATGAAACAAGAAATCAAAGGTTCACGCTAACTCTAAGTCCAATTCACCTTAGGATTTTATCAAAAATATTCACCTAAGAATACAACCCACATAGTTTTAGTATTTTGAGCATGACTTTTTGCTCAAATATTGAATTGTGATGATTCAAGTTAGGTTAAAAAGATAACTCAAAAGACTACAACTTTAAGATTATGGAAAGTCCAAATTCTATATTAATGGGCCAAAATAGTCGGTTAAATGAAGCCTGGAAATCATTTAGCAAAAAAAAAAAAAAATGAAGCTTGAAAATCAATTCTCCCCCTAAAAAAAAGGGAAATTTAATTGTAATAAAATTTATTGGCTTATTTAAAGGCTATTTAGGTCAAAATTCAAGAATGCCAGCCTCATAATGAAATTAAGTTTTCTTTAAATTCCTTTCGAATTTTTAGAATTTTCTTTGGTGTGATGACTTGCTAAGTTAAAGGGTGAAACCCAACCTACCTTTGATATGTTCTAACAATACTTCTGTGATTTTAATGTTTATTTTGTTGTGTTTATGATTGATTTATATATGAGTAATACTACTGACACAAATTATTTTACAACATTTTACAAAATGTTGATGTGACCAACCTCTTATTGGTTTTCATCTAGGCTTACCATTAAATCATTTTTTTATTTACCAATAATTACTCACCACATTAGCAATCTGTAAATTTTTTTTTTAAATAGTTTGTATCTCTAGCATTATTCTTTAGGAATTTTTTCAGAAATAACCATAAAAAGCAAAATATTTTGTTAGTTAGCAAACTTTTGAAACAATTTTGCTATCTAACAGTTCGAGCACATTAGGGTCAATTTTGGGCTATTTATGCATCTTTTCTTGTTCCGCCAGTAGCTGACGTGGATTGTCCACGTAGGACGCATATGGAAATCGAGCTCAGAGCACTCGATTTCTATAACTAGAAATCGAGTTCTCTGAACTCGATCTCCTACAATAGAAATCGAGTGCTCTGTACTCAATTTCCTGTGTTGTTCCACCACAATATTATGGCACGTGGATGCAAATCGATTAGATTATAGACGATTTCTACCAAAGGAAATCGACTCTACTAGACTCGATTTTCTATTAATGGACACCACCCCTCCACGTGTCGCAAGTAGGTCCCAGCTGGAACCTTTTTTACCCCTTACCCGTCTCACTTAGTCTACAGCTCAGCTTTCACACCCTCTCAGCTCACACCCTCTCTTCACTCTCACTCACAACTTTCCTCAACTCTCACACAATAATCTTAACACTCTCTCACAGGTAATGTTTTTACAATATTGGGAATATTTTTTGTTAATTAATGTTGTGGTTATTTGCAAGGTTTTTTTTTTTTAAAGAAAAAATTAGAACATATTAGAGAAATTTTTGTTTTTTGTTTTTTTAGTGTAAATATTGTGATTAATTTATTTGTTAGTATATTGTAATTAGTTTATTTGTTAGTATATTGTGATTAATGTTATTACAACATATTGGGATTAAATTTTTTGTTAGTGTATACTGTGATTAAATTTAGTTTTTTTATTTTTTTTGTTAGTGTCTATTTGGAATACTTAGTGTAAAATTCGATTAGTGTATATTTTAGGAATATTTGGAATATTGTGGTCAGTGTATATTTTTTGTTAGTGTATATTGGGAATATTTAGTTTTTTTTGTTAGTGTATATTGTGATTAAATTTTTTGCTAAGTTTTTTTTTTAAAAAAAAAACTTAATATTGTAGTACCAAATATTGTGATTAATAATCTGCTATGTTTTCTTAAAAAAAATTTAATTTTGTGATTAATTATTGGGAATATTTAGTAATAAATATTGTGATCAATTGTTAGGAATATTTAGTACTTTTAGGTCTTTATCATGGGTATGAAATGGATTATGAGTTTGATACCTAAGATAGTATTTGTAGTCTTTTTAGCATAAATTATTTCAAGATATATATGTTTAAGATTTGTAACAGAGATTTCAATGGATAACTGGTTGGTATAATATTTTGGTTCATACGCAAAGTTTTGTGATTGATGTTGATTGAGAGTTATAAATTTGTCACTAACACAATTGCACTTGATTATCTATAGGTTGACAATGATTCATATAAATATATACTATGGTGGACCCCTTAGCAATGCCAACCCTTATGACGGATTCCCATTTCAAGGTCAGGGTATGCAGTGCTCATATATGATGATACGTCGTAAGCTAAAGACCTTGAATGATTTGAAAGTAAAAATCATGAAAGAGCTACAAGTGAACCTTGCTTTGCATGACATACATATTACTTTTCGTTCTCCATATGAAGTCCTCAATTAATGCATAAATTATAGATATCTGGCAATAACAGAAGACAAACATGTGAAGATCATGTTTAGCAAGATGCAGAAATGGGAACGAGTAGCAGATTTTGAGTTGTACGTCACTTTGGAGCCGCATGCGGAAGTCGGCATAGAGGAAATTGTACAAACAACTACATCTCTACAGTTTGCAATCCTAAATGATCGATGCACTACATTGGGAGGCTATACACTCCCTTTTCAAGAGACACCAACAACAATTGAGAGCGAACCTGACAATAGATATGAAAATCAATTTTGTTCACATCAAGGTGAATCCTCTACACTTCCAGTAGTTGAAGATGAAGACGAAGACGAAGACTATGTTGATCATGCTGCCATTAATGTTGAAGACCTTGATGATAGAGATGAGTACGAAGAGAGGATTGAGCGAGACGACTTTGACAGGGGTGTTGATGACCATGAAATTACTCCCAATCCTCATGTTGATGATATGGCTGAATGTGATGAAGATGATGCAGACGCTACTATTAGAGTTTAGCATGTTACAAATACTCCCCCTATTTATGAACCTCCTGCTTCATCATTTTATGCAAATACTTGGGAAGATATGGTTGATCCTGAAGTTGTTCAGCAAGCATTTGCTTCTTCTTGGAAAGAGGACATGTGTTATGAACAGGGTATGGATAGTTGAATTCGGGGACAACTATGCCTCCAAGAACAGAGAAGAGATAAGAACAGAGTATTAGGGAGAGAAAATGACTAAGAATTGAGAATTGGAATTAGGAATATAGTCTTTGATACCAGCCCTTTCTTCCTCCACCCTCTAATACCCTCTCAATGCCTCACTTCTCTAACTGCCTAATCGGCCAAGGCAGCTGTCAACCAGCTGTCAAGATCCTAACAACTAACCATAACTAACTCTTATTTGGCTGCAACCACCAATGTGAACACAATATGTAATACTAACAAACTATGAAATGCCAACTAAGCCACTACATCTATCATTCTAGCATCAAGGTACAGACTGGCAGCCTCTGGATGTCCACCTCATCAGCTGCTCCTACCTGCCTCATCAGCAATTAATACATTCTTCATGCGCATCTTGTACATGTAGCTCACCAGCACCCCCCATGCAGCATCACACGCCCCCTTAGTGCAGCAACATACACCTAAACAACCTACTCACTTATTCATTCTAACAATTTCCTCCCCTTCAAAGAACCTTGCCCACAAGGTGAGGTAACTTTTGCTGCAAAACAAAAAGATTCTCCCAAGTAGCATCATCCTTGCTTTCATCTTGCCATTGCACCAGCACCTGAGTAATAAGCCTACTCCTTAGCTGATGTGACCTGGTAGCTAAAATAGCCACAGGTTCAGGGTTTAGAATCTGATCCACAGTCATAGCAGGTAAAGCGGGCCTAGGAACCACCTGAGCACCCAGTTTAGCCTTAAGATTGGACACATGAAACACATGATGAATTTGAGAACCTGCAGGTAAATCAAGCTTGTAGGAAACCTCTCCAACCTTTTGCACAACCTGATAGGGTCCATAAAAATGAGGGGCTAACTTGCCAAACTTCTTGGACTGAATTGAAGACTGCTTGTAAGGTTGCAGTCTGAGATACACCCAATCTCCCACAGCAAAGGACCTATCCACCCTTTTCTTATCAGCAAACCACTTCAACCTCTCTTGTGCAGCAGTCAAATTGTACTTAAGCAAAGAGATGAGTTGCTGCCTGTCCTGCAGAAGTGAATCAACAGCTGAAACCCTTGTAGTTCTTGGAACATAATCCACCAACTTAGGAGGAGGATATCCATAAAGAGCTTCAAATGGAGTGAGCTTAAGAGAAGAATGGAAATTAGTGTTGAACCAAAACTCAGCTAAAGGAAGCCAGTCCACCCAAGCTTGAGGTCTGTCAACAGCAAAGGCCCTCAAATAATGCTCCAAACTTTTGTTCACAACTTCGATTTGACCATCAATTTGAGGGTGGTAAGAAGATGACATAGCTAGACTAATTCCTTGAAGTTTCATCAATTCAGACCAAAATTTAGAAGTGAAAACTGGATCTCTGTCACTTACAATGGTGGAGGGCAGGCCATGTAACTTGAAAACAAACTGCATGAACAACTGAGCCACCTTAGCAGCATTATAAGGATGAGCTAATGGAATGAAGTGAACATATTTGGTGAATCTGTCCACAACAACAAACACCACTGACTTCTGCTGAGATTTAGGCAACCCCTCCACAAAATCCATGCTAATGTCAAGTCAAGGCCTAGTTGGAATGACCAAGGGCTGTAACAAACCAGCAGGGAAACAAGTTTCATTCTTTAACCTCTGGCATACATCACATTCCCTGACTAATTTCTTCAAGTCTGTCCCCATACCCGGCCAAATAAAGTCCTTTTTGAGTCTATGGAAAGACATTAAGTAACCAGAATGACCCCCTAGAGGACTGTCATGTACTTGCTGCAAGACCAGAGTCTTTAGAAATTGATTTGAACTCCCCAGAAATAGTCTAACCTTATAAAACAACAGATCATTGCAAAATGTAAACCCCACTGGAACATTCTGCCCAGACTTAATAGCTTGAATGGTTTGCTGCATGGATGGATCAGTGACATAACTTGCTCTAAGGTCATCAAGCCAATTAGGAGTAGGAAAAGATATAATGCAAAGAGTACCCACTTCACTACAGTCAGCATCAACATTTCCAGTATCTTCCCTTCTTGAAAGTGCATCAGCAACTAAATTTTCCTTACCATGCTTATACTCAACTATAAAGGCATAGCCAAGTAGTTTGGTGATCCATTTTTGCTGAGCAGGGGTACCAATCTTTTGTTCCAACAAATATTTCAGACTTTGATGGTCTGTTTTGATGACAAAAGGTCTCCCAAGGAGGTAAGGCCTCCACTTCTTCACAGCTACCACCAAGGCCAGTAGTTCCTTTTCATAAGTGGAAAGGGCAATGCTTTCCCTTTCAAGGCTTGGCTATGATAAGCAATGGGCCTTTGATTCTACATTAAGACAGCCCCAACACCCAACCCGAAAGCATCACATTCCACCACAAATGGTTTAGTGAAGTCAGGTAAGGCTAGCACAGTTGGACTTGACATAGCATCCTTGAGTAATTGGAAGGCCTTTGAGACTGTAGGAGTCCAAGTGAACGAATCCTTCCTTAATAAGGCAGTTAAAGGAGCTGCAATCAAACCATACCCCTTCACAAACTTTCTATAGTAGCCAATCAAGCCCAAAAACCCCCCCCTTAAGGCTTTTACATCATGAGGAATAGGCCATTGCTACATAGCAGCAGTCTTCCTTGGGTTTGTTTTCACCCCCTCACCAGAGATTAGATGTCCTAAATACTCTACCACTCTACAAGCAAAAACACACTTTGATTGTTTGGCATACAATTGATGATTCACCAATGTGTCCAACACCAATTTAAGATGAGTAACATGGGCAGCCAGATCCTTGCTATACACTAGTATGTCATCAAAAAACACCAAGACAAATTTCCTTAGGTAAGGTTTAAAAATTGAGTTCATAATTGACTAAAAAGTTGAGGGTGCATTGGTTAAACCAAATGGCATCACTAAGAACTCATAGTGACCCTCATGAGTCCTAAAAGCAGTCTTTGGAATGTCTTCCTCCTTCATTCTAATTTGGTGATATCCGGATCTTAAATCCAATTTAGAAAAAACAGTAGCACCAAATAGTTCATCTAACAACTCATCAATGACAGGTATAGGGTACTTATCTTTAATAGTTTCTTGGTTCAAGGCCCTATAATCAATACACATTCTCCATGAGCCATCAGCCTTCCTAACCAGAAGAACAGGTGAGGCAAAGGAACTACTACTATTTCTGATAAACCCCACAGACAACAACTCTTTAACAATGTTCTCAATTTCATTTTTTTGATAGTAGGGGTACCTGTAAGGCCTTTGAGATACAGCTTGAGTTCCCTCTTTCAAAGTGATAGGATGTTCGTGATCTCTTAAAAGAGGCAGACCTTCTGGAGTAGCAAAAACAGACTTGTAATCCAACAACAATGCAGCAATAACTTCAGGAATTTGACCCTGTCCCCCTGCATACATCAAATGAGGCTGCAATTGGACTGAAATCTGGAGAACCAGTCCCTTCTTTACTGGTTGTTTCAAAAAATTATCACCATCTTGCAATTGAGAATTAGCACTCTTCAATCCTTGTAATTGAACATGTCTGTGCTCATGATAAAAACTCATTGTGAGAAGTTTAAAATCCCACTAAATGACTCCCAAGGTTCCTAACCAATGAGTGCCCAAAACTAAGTCATAACCCCCCATTGGTAACACATGTAAGTGTACCATAAATGTCTCTCCCTGCATCAGGATAGGTACTACCTTACAAACCCCTTGAGTTTTAATTACATCACCATTAGCAACCTTCACTTCCAGAATTTGAGAAGTGTCTACGTGGATATGTAACTGTGAAACAAGAACAGCATCAATGAAATTGTGGGTGCTCCCTGAATCAATTAAGATCACAAAGGACCTCTGATTAACCCTTCCCATGACTCTCATCGTACCTGAAGTAGGAGTGCCATTCAATGCATAAAGAGTAATCTCTGCATCTTCCTTATCTTGCCCAACTTGTCCAATCTGATCTGCATATCCATTTTCCTCCAATTCAGTTAAGTGAACCCCAGCATTTGCATTTTGCTGGACCAATTCTACATAGTCCAATAGGAACAACATAGCACTCTTGCACTTGTGACCCGAAGCCCATTTCTCATCACAGTTGTAGCACAACCCCTTCTTCTTCCTCTTTTCCATTTGAGCAAGAGAAATCCTCTTAATGGGTAGCCTCAGTCTAGACTCCAACAGAGGAGGAGCATTTGGAGGAGCTCCCAGAATTGAAGGTTTCCCTTGATCACCTTGAATTTTGGAGTACTTCCTGCAACTCCAATTATACTCTTCCTGGATCTTTGCCAAACCAAAAGCCTCATTCAAGGATTTAGGATTAAGCATTCTTAGTGGCAGCCTTATTTCGTCTCTTAATCCACTTAAGAAGCAACTTAACTTGTGAGCAACTGATAATCCTTTAATTCTATTGGATAGCACCTCAAATTGGCCTTTGTACAATGACACTAAAGCAGTTTGTCTCAATCTAGTCAGTGTTTCCATAGGATCATCATAAGCCATAGCCCCAAATCGGATATGTAAGGCTTGGATCAACAACTCCCAATCAGCAAAGAGACCTGCCTTTTCACTATCTTGGAACCAAACTAGAGCCTCACCCTCCATGTGAAACGAAGCTAACATCAATTTCTCTGCAATTGGTGAATTGTAATACTTGAAGTATTGGTTGGCCTTGTACACCCAACTCGCAGGTTCTTCTCCAGATAACCTTGGAAACTCCAATCTCACAGGACGAGTCATAGCCATTTTTGAAGAATTGACATTCCTATGTTCATCATATGCTGAAGACTGGGACAATCCACCTGGATCAGAGCCATTACGCCTCTGCACCAGGATTGCTAGTTGTTGATTCATCTCGTTCATAGTACGTGTATGCACTTCTTGGATCGTGCGCATTTCTTGAATTTCTTTACCATGATGATCACTTGCAGTTCGTAATGAAGCCAGAGCCTCCTGTGTCGTAACAGTTGTGGAACGTGTTTCAGCCATGGCCGAGGAAAGCCTTGCTCTGATACCAAATATTATGAACAGGGTATGGATAGTTGAATTCGAGGACAACTATGCCTCCAAGAATAGATAAGAGATAAGAACAGAGTATTAGTGAGAGAAAATGAATAAGAATTGAGAATTATAATTAGGAATATAGTCTTTGATACCAGTCCTTTCTTCCTCCACCCTTTAATACTCTCTCAATGCCTCACTTCTCTAACTGCCTAATCGGCCAAGGCAGCTATCAACCAGCTGTCAAGATCCTAACAACTAACCATAACTAACTCTTATTTGGCTATAATCACCAATGTGAACACAATGTGTAATACTAACAAACTATGGAATGCCAACTAAGCCATTACATCTATCATTCTAGCATCAAGGTACAGACTGGCAACCTCTGGATGTCCACCTCATCAGCTGCTCTTGCCTGCCTCATTAGCAATTAGCACATTCTTCATGCGCATCTTGTACATGTAGCTCACCAGCACCCCCCATGCAGCATCACACGCCCCCTTAGTGCAGCAACATACACCTAAACAACCTACTCACTTATTCATTCTAACAACATGCCTTTTAGTATAGGGTTGATTTTTGCGAATAAAGAGGCGGTGAAACGTGTACTAACAATTTATGCCACAAAACATAACAGAAACTATATGACTAATAGGTCGACCAAAAGTAGATTGTATGTGAAATGCGTGGATGAGTCATGCAAGTGGTATGTTGGGGCAGTCATGAAGCCTAAACTTAGACTATGGATGGTCACATCTTATGGGGGTCCTCATAGTTGTATGCCTGTTGGCACAGCCCTTGATGGTAGAATGATGGATTGTAATTTTCTTGCAGCAGAATTTGTGCCAACATTGGAAGAAAATCACACGGCCACAATTGATCACCTCAGAGACTTAATTAAAGCGAAGTATTATGAACATAAACTTTCTTACTATAAGATATGGGATGCAAAACAAAAGGCTATTGCAAAGATATTCGAGAATTGGGAAGAGTCTTACCAAAGGTTGAGAAAGTTGTTGTTGGCATACTTCGATCAACAACCTGGCACTCGGTACTGGTATCACACCATACCTAGGGACGAGTTCGATGATTCAATATTGCGCTATGTATTTTGGGCTTTTGCTCCATGCATTGAAGGATTCAGACATTGTAAGCTAGTGATCAGTATTGATGGAACCCATTTGTATGGTAAATATCGAGGGGTGTTGTTGATTGCAATGGCCACCGATGCCAACAACAAGGTTTTGCGTCTTGTCTTTGCTGTTGTGGACAAAGAGTCAGAGCCTAGTTGGGGGTGGTTTTTAGAATGCTTCAGGATTTCACTGGGGGATGTGATAGCAAATAAGGACATCTGCGTAATTTCTGACCGACATAAGGGTATTCAAAACGCAATTGCAAACTGGCCTAAAGATGATGATGGACGAGTACGAGTATTTTATAGATATTGCCTTTGACATGTTGCTAGCAATTTCAACGCGCATTTTTAGGATGCCACTTTAAAGTCATTGGCCTTGAAAGCGAGCTATGCTACTCAGGAAGCTAAATTTGAGTTGTACATGCAAGCTATCAAGGAAGCCGAGATTGAGGCCCTTAGGAAGAAACTGAGAACGGAGCGGCAGGAAAGTGAACTTGACTCGTCCATCATGCCATACACATATCTAATGAAAGAGGATCTAGACATGTGGACCCAGCTACATGATGGTGGATACCGTTATGGGGCTATGACAACTAATGTCTTAGAGTGCTTCAATGGAGTACTCAAAGGTGCTCGTGGCCTACCCATTGCTGCAATGGTTGAATTCACTTGGAACAAACTTGTCACGTATTTCCATGATCGGCACAAAGAAATTACTCATGATCTCTCAAAGGGCAAGGTGTGGAGTAAATATGCCTTAAAAATCTTTGGAAAAAACCTAAAAAAATCTACAACACACCAAGTACATGCATATAATAATCAGCTTGGTATATATCAAGTAATTACTGCATACAACATCCATAGTTCTGAAGGGGGACACCATAGTCATGAAGTAAACCTAGTGGACAGAACATGTCATTGTGGAAAGTGGCAAAATCGAAAGATCCCTTGTTCACATGCAATTACGGCTCTTCAACACTTGAGGCAAGGTGCGACTACATATATTGACCCATGTTATAGTTTGGAGAATGCCATTCACACCTACTCACATGCATTTGTAATGCCAAAGTCAGAGTCATTGTGGAGGGATATGGACGGTCCAAAGTGGGTGCCTAACCTAGACTTGTTGCGGGCCAAAGGTCAACTTGTGAAGTCGAGGATACGAAATGAGATGGATGGGGTCCGGCAAGAACCGGGAAGACGGAGGCCAGATTCTGACTTGAGGGAGATTCAACAAAAGCAAAGCTGTGGACTGTGTCATCAATATAGGCATAACCGTAGAAGATGTCCGCTTTACCATGGGGCTTCGACAAGCAATAATGATCCAAACTAGGTAAGTGAAAAATTTATATAAAATGCCATGATTGTATCAATTAGTCAAGTTGCATAGATTAGTACCTTTGTTTTGGCTTTTGGTATCTAACGATAATATTTCTATTTTTGTCAGGCATGTAGATACTGGATTTTGGAATGACATTGTAGATGTAAATTGTAATTCTCTTTATGGTGTATTCGAACTTACTATTGCGTTGTATCGACACAATTATTATTTTGTTTATCATTGAATGCACTTGTAATCGAAGTATTCTATATCCAATGTACCTGTTTCTAGATTGTGATATTATGAATGTTTAATTTTGTCTTTCTAGTAATGAGCCAGATGTGAATTATTGTTAGCATTACTAATGTGAATTATTGGATATGTAGATGATGTCTCCAGATTCTTGTGGAATTTTTTGGCTGACAGCACATCTATTCCCAAGGAGAATTCTAGCTCTACTTGTTCAAAAGGTTGCAACAATGGTGAGGTTTGTGTGAGAGCTGAAACAGAAGGAAAAGGAGTGTATGTTATCTCCACAACCAGGTATCTCACTTGCATGTAAATATTAATTTATATTGGATGTTGTAGAGCCTGCATAAGTATGATTGATTAAATTTTAGGTCCATTCTAATAACCTACCAAGGCTCATGACCCTATAGGGATGAGATTCATGCGTAAATAATGGGGGCATTGAGTGGTTAGTGTAAATACTCATACAAAGTGACCCAAATTCAAGACAAGGAAATGACCCTTACATGGGTAGCTGGGTAAGGTAACCACTCTTCACCAAAATGGTGCCACTGGCATTCGGTAATGCTTGGTAGACATTTCATTAAAATATTAGTTTATTCTCTCTCTCTCTTTCTCTCTCTCTCTCTCTCTCTCTCTCTCTCTCTCTCTCTCTCTCTCTCTATATATATATATATATATATACATACATACATATACATATGAGTAAAGAAAGTATAAAAAATATTGACGCAAATCATCCTGTTAAAAATATTGATATTCTGTTTCTGCCAATACATGCACTGCAATCCAGCATCCAAATTCACAAAAAAAGGGGGGCTATTCAATTAAGCATTTTCTTTCTATTCAATACATCTCTATAAGAAAAAGATGAATCCTGTAAGTAACGACCCTTCATCACTGCTTGATAAGTAGGTATATTACTGTAGTGTTGAGTAATGCAGGGGCTAATGGAAACAACTATATACAATCATTGTTTCCATTATTCAAACAAGACCAAAAGCATAGGTCAGAGAACGGTTTGCATGCGTGTATAAGCGAGTAATTTAGAACAAATAATTTAAAGGGAGCTATATTCAGTTACGAAGCTTGCAAAAAGTTGGTTAGCACTTCTACTTTGAAAGAGAAAAGGGGAAAGGATTAAGGAGACACATCAATCTACACTATCATACAGCATAATCTACATATATAAACATCATTGTTGTATTTTACATTGAGAATACCCTAATATACAATCACTGCCGAAGCTTAACTCATGGCTTCTCTAAGGCTGCCTTGGCAGCATTACGCTTTTGCTCCCTTTGATGACAAAGTTTTGTTGCCTCTTCTGCGTCCTGAGATGCAGTCTGCAAACTCTTTCAACTGATGCACCATCATATCCCTAGAAACCTCACCTACACGAGTCTCTAGCTCCTTACTCTCAGCCTCACAACTGGACAACTGATTCTCAATTTGGAGAAGCAACTCTTTGACACAGGAATCCTCTTCACGAAGTGAGTGAAGACACTGATTGGAGTCTGTAAATGTAGTCATTATTTTGTCGTGGATGCGAGAAATATCATCATACCTTACTTTCTCACTATGTAACTGCTCCATCAAATCTTGAAAAGAACGTTCATTGTTGATAGACTGCTCTATATCAGCAAATGATGATGCACAGGCAATGAACTCCTTCACACACTCTTGAGATCAGTGTAAATATCTACCTTCTTTACTTTATACATAGTTTCTGCAACCAGTGCTACCGCTTTTCCATAATCTAGGTGATGGTTTCACACAGTTAAGATACATGAAAAGCGTGTAATTATCAAAGTATACCTAGGTAATTGTTTCACGCAACAAATGGACATGAATAGCATGCAATTATCTAAGTAAACTTTTAAACAGACGTGCAATGGAAATGAAGAGAATTTCCACAAGATGATGGGGTGTTCAAGTTGAGGTGAGAAGATGGTAAGATAGTTTACCAAATTCCTACCAATTTATAGCTTACTTTTTTTGATAGATAATTTGTAGCCTTATTTCTGAAGATCTTTTTACAGAATATAGTTCAAGAATTTAGTTCAGATAAAAAAAATGGGTGGTTCTTTTAGTTTAGAAAAAGAGATTTCAATGCCAGAAAAAATTGACGTCTAATTAAATTAGCTAGAAAACTTTTCTTGAGAGAACGAAGATAACTTTTCATTGCTTTTTTCCTTTGCTGTTCTAAAAAAAAAATCCCTCATAAAATGATTTTTTGGTAATTTATTATTATTATTTTCTATTTCCTTTTTTAAATAATAATAATAATAATTTGCCAGATAAGAAACTTTGAAAAGAGTACTTACTAAAAACAACATAAAACTGTTTATGAATGAGAGAACATACAACAGTCAGTTTTTTGTGCACGCCGTTTTTTACTTTTTGCTGCAGATCCTCCAATTCCTCCTGCAAACAGCACTACACAATTAGCAACACTAGAATAGTCATGGGTGGAAATTTCTGATGAAGCTAAGCTACTCGAAACTTACTACTCCAATTTTACGCTAGAAACAACTGTTCAATGGAATTTATTTTAAAAAGACAATGGCTGTTCCTGATCCATTAATCAGATATCAACTAGTATGTGAAAGAATGACAAATCCGTTATTTTAAATGCTCCATAAGGAGGATACACAAAATGAACAGAGGCTAGAGGGATAAAATGCTGCCATTGGATCTATACTTATCAAGTTTCTTAGTTTATTTTTATCTGTATTGGTTTAAGGACAAGGTGCTGTACAAGTAGTTTTTCTCTGAGCAAGACCCACTTACTCTACATGATCTTGAGGATAAAAATGAGAAGAGATTTTGTTAGAAAGACTAATATAATTATTAAAATAGTAGCTGCTTCCATACCTTGTCCTCGTGCTTATCATATGTGGCAATGCACTCACCACGAACATTACCAGTTCGAGAAGGTTTATTACCGCCAAGAAATACTGAAACACTGGCATAGTAGATCTGTGACAAACTCATCTTGCTGGAAAAGGAAAACCATCTTAGACAAAAATATAAAAATCACCCAAAAAAAGGAAAACCATCTTGCTGGAAAAATCACATAGACCAATAAATTAGACAGAAATATAAAATTATACAAGGACCATGTACTCCAATTATAGAGGGTCTTAATCAAGTTTTGAGTTATTTCCCTTCAAAACAAGGGGCATTTCTTTCTTTCCAAAAACACCATATAAGCATAAAAAGAGTCACTTTTCAAATCCTCTAGTAACCTCTCTTACAAAAGTCTCTTTCCAACCTGAGAGAAGCTCCATCACAAAACAAGCAAAGATCCAACCAGCATGGTACACATTGATGCAAAGTGTCACCAATTTTTAAGCAACCAACAAAGTTAAAGGTTCATTTTCATTTAGCGATTAAATAATAAATGCAAGAAATTGGTTTTTTTTTTAATATCATCTCAATAGCATAACGCTTTTGGAAACAAATTAGAAATCACATTTGAACTGCATTCCTACAAGCTCCCTTCATCCGTGATTTAATACCACCTAGTCTTGTTGATAAGGATTACTTAAAGATCCACAGTATAAAATGACGCGGTCGGTGCAAACTTGACCTCATCTCCAAAAGTGGATATGTAAACCAATTATTCCATATGTAGGAATTAACAATTAAACCATAAATTAAAATCTCATATGATTCTCATTGTGATGAAATGATTTTAATGCAATGGAAGAAAAATGCGTTCATTTCAAGCCAAAGGGATAGTTAACACTAAGTGAAATATTTTTGCAGTGCATTGAACTATTCACCATGATAAAGGGCAGGCAATCAGAACCAACTTAAGGGAACAATACGTCTATGAGGGTCCTTTTATAAGGCATTGTTAGCATGAGCAATGGAACATCCAGAAGACCTCTACATGGGATACAAGTACAATGTAGGTGACAATACTCAAAGAAGCAAAATTGAATACTGGAATCCTACTTAGGCCACTACCGAACTGCTGGGATGCCCCATTTCTAGTCTCGATCAGCTTCTTCAATTTCCTCATCCTCTGGTACTCCACGAAGATAAAGAACATTGTTACATCTGCAGATGGAAAAACACTAAAAGATGCAGTGAGTTGTCTGAACAACCATTCTTGAATTTTGTATTGATTATAATTCTTCTAGTCATAAATAGATTACTATTGTTCATCAAAGATGTGGAAGCAATATTTGCTATAATTCACAAGTTTTGGAAGGAGAGGTTATTGTCCCATACTCCAATGAGCCAGAGCCTTAGACTGGTTAGTCTTTGACCATTTCCATTTAAAATCCAGTAGTACGGTACTATGTTTTTGAATTTTGAGGTAATTATAACTATTAAAGATGTGAAAGAATTATTTGTATATGACTTGTACTATCTAAATAAAAAACTCATGTTTTATATGACTTGTACCAGAAAAATAAAAAACTATTTTGTTCCTAATTTATTCTTATGAGTTATGACTCGTACCAGAAAAATAATTGATTCAGCCGATTATAAATTAATCAACATTTAAAAAAATATTTGCTTCATTTTAAATGAGAAAGTTTCCAAACAATTTAGTTACCTTGGTGAAGTCAGAATCAGACAGCAGGGAAATGCGAATGTCCCTTGGCACACTAGAAGTGTGCAGGAGAATTTCACTATTGATTTTATCTTTTTGTGCAAATAATCCATGGGATCATTTTTAACTTTCACAAGACTCCCCACTATTTTTCCACTAAAGCTATCGCGGTCCTTCAATAACACCTCCACTAAGCTCCTCCGTAAGTATAGAAGCTTTATGTTTTCAGTAATTACAGAGGCATATCAAGGTTAAAATTTTATTTTCTATGTCTAACAATGTGTCATGTCGTTTAAAATTATGGATCTATTTCCAATAGAGACAATCAGTTAAGGAAGAGACTTACGTAATGGACAATGGGCAAGGTGGTAATGGCAGGCCATATGCACCATCTGGTGGGAGGTCCATCCTTGGGCGCAAAAAAGGGAATTTGAACCATGCCTAATACTAAACTAGTATCAAGGCCCCACCAATCTGACTAGCATCTCTGTCGGTTACCCTGCATAACTCTCTGTACAACCATGCAAGGCAAGCGCTCCCCCAACTGTACCGAGGTGGATTGCGAAGGTCCCTCAACATCTGCAAACACATCATATGCACCTTATCACCAGACTTGTCGGCGAAAATTGTGTCCCCCAGGAGTGCTAGAATATAACACCGTGCATACTGATGCACAACATCCTCTGCTGCACCATCGGGCAACCCTTGATCTATTTTTTGAAGTAGTCGGTTAATCTGGATTCGTTGTCCTTGAAGCACCACATTGTTAGTAACAATTCCAAGCATCTCCCGACATTCAATAGCCCACACCAAGTCAATTGTTCCAACAATTGCCTCACCACCGATTGGAATCCTCAAAAGAACCTCTACATCTTGTAATGTGATCGTCTTCTCACCATGTGGCAGGTGGAAGATGTGGGTTTCAGGCCGCCATCACTCAACAAAGGCTGTGATCAAGTTATTATCAATCTCTCTAAATGGGGTCCTATACAGCCCCTCTAATCCAACTCTCTCGACAATGTCAAGGACACGATCATCCACCATCGGGCGTTGTTTTCGAAACTCCTCATTACGATCACGGCATTTTAATCTCCCCGAATCCTGCACATGATAGAACCATGGTGATGAAATGCAACATGCCATAACCTTTGTATATATGATTGTAACTATTGATCCCAAAAAACAAAAATAAAGCGTTAGGAGGGGGAAATTAAAATATCATCCCAAAAAAAAAAAAAAAGCAACAACGGGAAAAAAATAAAAGGAATCTGTAGTACTTGATACATTTGTTTTTAACCGTTTATTCTGCTACTTATGCCGTGCATGCTAGTGTAAACATTGCCATAATAGCAATCCAACACATTACCCACCATGTTTACAACGAAGACATACATCAAAATTTGATTCTCTCTGGCTCTCACAATTCAATTTGGTTATCTTAGTTCAATGCTAAAAGATTGAAACAGCCAAACCTCTCTAAATCTTATCAATGGTAATGTCTTTAATTATCCAAGTGTAACATTTATGTAAGGGTGTGCAACAGTCAACCAATCTAACTCAACCCAACTAATGGCCATGACTATGCATTCAAAGCTAGTAATACCATTGACAAACTTAGAATTTTAGAAATAGAAAAAAAAAAAAGTCAACATAGTGTAAAAAAAGCCTGAAGAGAATATTCAGCAAGTGGTCGGTTTTAATTTTACCTCGCCTTCCCAAACAGCGCACGATTGATGTTCGTTTAGAAACCTTAACACCAAACCCTCCATGGGATCAGGACCGAACTCATCAGGGATCTCAGCAGCAACGGCAGCCATAATGCACGAAGTTTAGGGAGTCAAGAGTAATATCAATGTGCTGCCAAAAACTCAATATGATTAATTAAGCCTTCTACATTTCTTCATTTTCATTCAAATGTGTTCTGAGGAGTTAGAGCAATGCTCTAACAAATCAAGAACGTTGCTTATTAAGCTTTCAAAAGCATTCAAAATCCTTTTTCATTTTCTTTACAATATTCTTGACACCCCACATGCTGTTGGGGTGTCATAAATAATAGTAGTTTGGGGTAACATTGTCATTAAATAAGCTGCTTGTTCATATGAGTAAATACTTCAATCAAGATGGAGTGGTCCTTGAAATCAGAGTATGACCACCATAAAAAAAATTAAAAAATAACAGCCTATTGGCTGTACATAACTTTGTACAAACTCTTTTGTGTGCAAATGATGAACATAGTACAAGCATACCATTCAAACTGAGCATAATGTATTAATAAAATAAAAAAGATAACAACTTTTAATTATATTGATATATCTCGTCCACCAACTTCCATTGCAACATGATACTAATACTCCTCATCACATTCAAAGGAGAAAGTTATGGAGCATTGATGGGAACCATTTAGGTGTGCACAATAGCAAAGGAAAATAGTAAGTCTTAACTGTTCAAACAAATGTATCTGAACTTGAGGCATGAGGCAAAAGTGCTAAAACATCATTTGAGAGACAAAACTACAGGCAGCACAGGTAAACAATTTTTGTAGTAATCATATATGTGCATCATGATACGATATATAATGTGAATACACTGAATAACTTTCACACAAGGTCAAGCATTCAGTACACTTGTCCAATATAAAATCTTAATTGTTAAATACACACTCTTTCAACTTCAGCTTACCATAAGCTCCATATACCTTAACTCAGACGTCTATTCTGAAAAGATATTTGATAGAATTTTCATATTCTCAATCTAGGAAACAAACCCAAATTGTAAATAATTACAACTAGAGTAAATATTAGTTCTCAACAACCAAGGAAATGAAAATGAATGGGAAATAAGGATCACAACACATCCTATTATGGTTTATACGTTGAGCAAAGTTTAATTTCATGTGTGTAGAGAAAAATGCAAATCTGTCTAAAATTTGTTCAACATATAAAACTCTAAAGATGATACTAGAATTTTAAGGAGGAATTTCAGCAAATACAAACCTGTGCTTCACGTTCAATGCTGTTATCCTGAGGAGTGAAGCAAGATTGCTGGTATCACTCTTTCAACTCTGAAAATAATGTGAAGAAGATTTCACAAAAACATTTCAAAAAGAAACAATTAAAGATTCAGACTAAAATCATAGAAAGATTGACAGATGTAACTAACCTGTTTGGAGTTGAAATCGGCTAGAAGTTTTGCCCCAATCGGTGATGAACTTGTGACAAACTTGTGATAGCAATACAAGACCCAATCGGTGATGAACTTTTGACAAACTTGTGACAGCAATACAAGACCCACAAAATCCCTAACCCAAAACAAAACCTAAATGGAAGACTGACTCAAATGGAGCTTTAGTCTGACCCATGGAGCTTCGGTTTTGAAATGAGAATATGGGTTTCAAGAATGGTTTTTGGGTTCGGTCAGGGAGAGAAGATTGGGATCGGTGGGTTCGGTCAGGGAGAGAAAAGAGTGCGTTCGGGGTTATTGATAATTTTCGGGTGTGTAGAGAGTGGGAGTCAGCGTGTTTGGGTTGAGTGTTGTGAGGGTGTTTGGGCATTTTTGGGTAGGTGGCTTAAACAGAAAACAACTCTACTGGGCTTAATTTCCATGAACAAATAACGAGTCCACTGGACTTGATTTTTATTAAGAAAAGCGAGTCCTTTGGACTTGATTTCTATTGGCAACAAACAACTCCTTTGAGCTTGAGTTCTATGAATAAAAAACGAGTATATTGTACACAATTTCAATGAACAAAAAGTGATTCCTTTGGACTCAATTTTCGGCCTACATGGACACTTTTTTGTCCAACTCAGCTGTTGGCACAAGAGGAAATCGAGTACAATGTACTCGATTTTTAACCCCAAAATCGAGACCTTTGGACTCAATTTGTTAGAAACCAAATTAGTTTCAAACCTTGGCTAACTAATAATATAGTTTGGATTTTATAGTTATTTAAAAAAAAATCTTATTCTTTATGTATATAGATAAGTCTTTTGTTATGTATAATTTTTTAGTTAAATATAACTGCTAGTCACATTAAATGCTTAGAATTTGCTCCAAATTAATTGGCTAGTTTTTGAAAGAAAATATTGTAAAATTGGAAGTGGCAGCTTACATTTTACTGTTGTCCACATTTTGTATTAATATTCAAATATACGGAAAACATAGATAAGTTACAACCGAAAGAAAATTACAGCCTAAATACAATCTGCAAAGTCTATTACTAAGTGAAGATTACGTGATTAATATAATCTATAAAGTCTATCACCAAGTACCAAGCACAGAAGCTAGGCACAGCTTGCAGCATGCAACATGAAAAAATAGTGGAAGACCATATATCTTTGATGCTTTTTTTTTTTTTTTTTTAATTTATTTTTTATACAGTATTGAGAGTAAGGGAGGCAGAGGGCCCGGCCATCTCTAACCTCAAGAAAATTAGAGAAAAATCCATTTTGACCCATCAGAATTACAAATTGCCATCCAACGGATCAAATTATGAGCAAAAAATTTGTTTCTTTACGAACAAACCCAAAATCCCATCAAGAGAGAGAATCCAAAACTAGCTTAATATTTGAAGTGATCAACTTAATGGACCTGGGGGAGCAAAAGTGTCATGTTGTAGGGCCTCAATCAACATATACCTTGAATACTTGGAATAACCCTGAAAACTTGGCAATTTCTAAGCTTATGGTCATAAAATAACATACAGACCAACAAGACAAGCACCAGAACCTTGGGCACCCGGAATCTGTATCAACTAATCACTGGTAGAGACCCTATCAAATTCAATAAAAGGAAGATGAATCCAGTCACAATTCTCACATGGAAATGGAGTTCATAAGCATTTGGATAAAAATTGTATGACAAAAACTGTTCCAACCAAGCCCAATAAGCATGTAAAACATTGGTCCAACATAGTAGCTGACCAAATCAGAAACCAGATCCCCCACTGAATTTCCTCATACAAGTATTTTGGGTTGGGCCCAAAAAGTGCTAGCAGAAATTCCAGAAGTGCCTTAAGCATTTCCCCAGCAGTACTGGATATCCAGAACACAATAATAAAAAAATGCCACGAGCACTTCTGCACTTGTGCTGTGCCAGCATCTGCTCAGTTTTTCGAGCCCTCTTTTTAAAGAGGAAGCACGTATGACCTATACTTGAGATCTGCAAATGAAATTTAAAGAGAACATTAGGGCCATATCAATTAAACAAAGAAAAATAAAACATCAGTACCAGTCCAATCAAGTATTCACAAGGCCATGTAGCTTGTGCTCATTTCTCTGCAACACTATTTTATTGTTTTTAATGTTTGTGTCTATTCTGTGGGGGTTAAAGGTTCTTAATTCTCCTCTAATATAGATAAGTTTGCAGACAAAATTTGTCAGTAGGTGCTACTTAGGTCATAACTGGCTTTGCATACAATCAGGTGAAAGCATATTACTGATTCATGTAGAAAGCAGGCCATGGTTGACAACCCAAAGAGTGGCCAAAAGCAAGATTGGGATATATAAATGTTGGAGATGGTAAAAGGCCATTTTTCTTCAAAATTTTTGAAATTCTAGTGGGGATAGAGTTCCAGATATCTCTGCATAGACTAATAAGAAGGAAAGGGGAGGGGAGTTTGGTTGTCTATGATGACTCTCTTGTTTTATGCACTCCCTAGAATAATATGTAATTAGATCTTTGCATAAAAAATAATAATAATCAGTGAAATCTTAATATATGCACAATACCAGTAGCATACATTAAAATGCAAATGACAAATGCAACATTTCTGCAGATCCATGATGAGATATAAAAACTCACCCATTTTCACTCCTTGAATGTCATCATCAAAGTCTATATCATGACTTGTTCAGCAGTATCTTTCACCTGATGTTGTACGTGCAAGTATCAAGTTCAATTCGTCGAAGTTCATCGAGGCTTTATTTCTGTACAACTGCACCTCCAGGTGATCCTGCATGTATATTATGTCAGTTCACTATCACCCCAAAGGTAGAGATCAAATCAAAAAGTGAACAAAAAACTAGTGTATTTATCACTTGCCACAACCATTTGTTTAGTATCATCCCAAGAAAATCCATTTTGACCAAGAAGACTCTTTACATCCTTGCATTAAGTCCACAAATTGGTGTAATTACTTTTCTAGACCTTTTTATAGCTGCCTTGATGCAAGGAGCACCAACATTATTTCATAGGTACCTCTTATGATCTCATCATGTGAAAACAAGCCATTTTGTCTTTTCGCTTTATGATAAGTGGTCTGCTAATAAGCCTTGCCTGCCCTGAATCAAAATCTGACACATTCTTGATGCTTCATAAAAACCATGATAATGAGAACTGCACAAAACCCACAATTGACTTAGACAAAATGTAAATTCCAGTCAATCTGTATGCAGATAATCAAAGGTCATTAGCATCCAAAAATCCCCACCTTTAATTTATATTTTGTATAGCCTAATATCAAACTACAAGGACTAAGAAAGAAGAACGACTCACATTGAGATTGCAAAAGATCTAGACTTATAATCAACTTTCAGCAGAAGCAAAACAACTACATCTTGATTTAATGCATGGAACTTAAGCACATATTTTTTCATGTACAAGCCTTCCACCACCTTTGTCATCAAGTAACCAACTCAAAATTTCTGACAAGCATCTTTCTTGATAATTACGAACTAAACCAAAAAAAAAAAAAAAACTCTTAACACATGTGCAAAAGGGTATTGTTAGGGATGACAAGCACATTTTAAGTACCTTTAAAAAAATTTAAAAGGGTATTGTTAGGGATGACAAAAAACTGAAAAAGTGCATCCGAGATAGTGCGTTTCCTCCTCCAAGCTTATGTCAGGGCAGGACAAGAAAATCTATTGGAAAGCCTTTGGTTTTTTTGTACAAACTTTTAGCCGTCTGACACGATACATAGGAAGAAACAAAACATGATTATCAAATCAAATCAAACATAAAGAGATTGCACTTCAATTTATCTTACATAAGCCACATGGATCAGCATATCATAGGGAGGAGTAAAGTAGGTAGGCAAACACCCAAGAGAACTCCTTAAAAGAGAAATCCTGCCCCCCTTTTGAAAAGTACAATTTTTCATACCTCAATGTCCACATCTGTTCAATCACTAAATTCCAAATTGCCAAGATAAAGATCCTAATAGCACCTACAAATTTAATATGGCAGAAAGAGATTCTATCTTACAGCCTAGAAGACTTGCCAATCCTTCTCCAATGACTCAAAAGAAAATTGTTTCGATATCATAATAGGACCTTCTTCAATTTTTGATCAGGAGGTTCTAATTTTCTATCAGTTATGGAATAAAGTTTTAAACAAGTGCTAGGCAAGAATATAGGAAATCAAGAGAGATGAAAGCTCACCTTGAATTTCTCTTTGAATGAGAATTATGGAGTAAACGACTTTGTTAGGTTCTAAAGACTTAAGTTTTATGTATTTAGAATCCTAATTTGTATTGTTGGCAAACCATGATCAAAACAATGTATTTAAGTTGTTTTAGAAGTGCTCAAAGTTAGTTCTTTGTTGTAAAGTTGGAATGTAATACTAAGCTATTTAAAAAACAGTTTCTGTACATTTCAATCGATTGAAACTTAGGCTCGATCAATCGAAAATCGTACCTGACATTTTTTTAAATAGGTTTTCCAACTCAGCCCTAAAGAGTTTTAATTGGTTTAGGTTTTTAATTTACCTTAGGTATATAAGGAAAACCTTAGCCACGTTTTTGTGCTGCTCATATTGCGGTTTATGTGAATCTCTTGTGAGATCTTTGAGGAGGTTTCCTTCACATAAACTTAGGGTTTTCAAGGAGAAGATTTTTCTACACCTTGATGATCATTCCAGTTGCTACCATTGAAGCTTAAAGAAAACATAAGCGGATGTACTTGTATTTGGTGGAGAATCCAAGAAAGAAGGAGTTCGTGGATTCGGAGCTTACACGTGGTCGTGTCAGTAAGTTCTACTGGTGGATAGCAATAAGAAGTCAAGCGTGGGGGCTTGTAAGTCTTATTGTATGAACTTCAATTCTTTCAAGATAGTGGATTCGAGTTTACCTTGAGGATAGCTAGGTTAAATCCTCCCCAGGTTTTTACCGGTTTGGTTTCCTAGGTGATCATATCTTTGTGTTCTTTATATTTCCGCTACTATACTTGATATGATTATTTAATTGTGTTAACCTAGATTTAATTAATTTGACTAAGTAACAACTTGGCTAAATTCTTGGGTTAATCCATTTGTTTTAAAGGGTCTAAAAACCAACAAGTGGTATCAGTGCGGGTAGCTCTCTTGTTGTTGATCTTTTGATCACTGAGCTGATCCTTGACTCCTTTATTATGGATTTTTTTGCAATGTATAATGCTTATTTATCAATTTGCTTACTTTGGATATTTGTTGCTTATTGCACATGTTAAATCTTTCCTTAGACTGCTTATCACATGTGATAATGATTATTTGTGTTTTACTGCCTTAACCGCCTTAAAGGCATGTGATTCATGTCTTTGGTATTTGGATAGTAGTTGTTCCAGACATATGACAGGTAACAAAGGACTATTCAAAACTCTATTTGAAGGAAAGATTGGAACAGTCACTTTTGGAGATGGAAGCAAATCTGTAATCAGAGGGATTGGAACCATGGACATCCCAGGGTTGTCGGTATTTAAAGATGTTTGGTATGTCGATGGATTGAAGGCAAACCTACTGAGCATTAGTCAGATTTGTGATAATGGGATAAATGTTCTCTTCACCAAGTATGAATGTGAGATTCTTGATGGTGGAGGTGACTGTATGTGTGTTGGTGTAAGGACTGCAGACAATTGTTATGGATTAACACCAAGCATAAGTAACAAGTTTTTTAGTGCAAAGATAGATCAAGTTAATTTATGGCATCAACGTTTGGGGCATGCTAGTCATAAACAGTTAGAAAAAATCTCCAGATGTGATGTAGTTGTTGGTCTACCTAAGTTTGGGAAGATAGATAAGTGCATATATGGACCATGTCAGATAGATAAATAGATAAAGTCTAAACATCCGTCTGTGGCAAGTGTACAAACTTCAAGGCCTTTAGAGCTTCTTCACATTGATCTCATGGGTCCTGCTAGAGTTCAGAGTTTAGGAGGAAAGAAATATATTCTGGTGGTTGTGGATGACTTCACTAGATATACTTGGGTGGTGCTATTGAAAGACAAAGCTGAGGCTCCTGAGAGGATGATACATCTATGTAGTAAACTGCAGGTTGAAAAAGATACTATAGTAGCCATAATCAAAAGTGCCCATGGAAGAGAATTTGAGAATACCAAGCTAGCCACTTTCTGCAATGATCAAGGCACACAGCAAGAGTTCTACTCACCCAAGACTCCTCAACAGAATGGAATAGTGGAATGAAAAAATAGGGTTGTTCAAGAGATGGCTCATGTCATGCTACACAACAAAAAGATGCCCAAATCCTTCTGGGGAGAAACAGTTAATACTGCTTGTCATACACTCAACCAGGTGTATTTCAAACCTGATTCAAAGAAGACTCCGTATAAACTCTGGAAAGGAAAGAAGCCTGTTGTTAAGTATTTCAGGATTTTTGGTAGTGATTGTTACATTCTATGTGATAGAGAGAACTTAGAAAAATTTGATGTTAAGAATGACAAGGGATATTTTCTAGGGTACTCTTCTACTAGTAGAGCATATAGAGTGTACAATTTGAGAACCAAAACTGTGATGGAATCATCAAATGTTGTGATTAATGATGAAGTTTGTTTTGAAGTACAATCAAAAAATGCCACTCCTATTCAAGATATACCTGTGAAGAATGATGACTCACTTCCTGTTGATTATGTTTGTAAGCACAGTGATGAAGAGTTGATGGCACTAAATGATGCTGTGTCTGTTCTATCAAGTCCGGAACCATCCACACCGATACATAAGACCCAACAAGCATTACATGAGTTCAGCCTTTCACCGGAACAAAAAGGTACATCAACATCCCTAGTCAAGGGTCCTTCCTCTAGAATAAGACTTAACCATCCCTCCTCAAACATATTGGAAAGTCTGAATGATAACATGAGATTAAGGTCAAAAGCCTTAAGTGTAATTACTCACTCATGCTATCTGTCCCAATTCGAACCAAAAAAGATAGATGAAGTTCTTCAAGATGCTGACTGGGTAAACTCCATGCATGAAGAACTTCATCAGTTTGTTCGAAATGATGTGTAGGAATTAGTTCCAAGACCAAAGGGAGTAAATGTGATTGGAACTAAGTGGATCTTTAAGAACAAGTCTGATGAACATGGCACAGTTATCAGAAATAAATCTAGACTTGTTGCTCAAGGTTACACACAGGTGGAAGGGGTTGATTTTGATGAGACATTTGCACCAATAGCAAGACTAGAATCCATTAGGATACTTTTGGCTATAGCTAGTCATCTAAATTTCAAACTGTACCAAATGGATGTTAAAAGTGCTTTCTTGAATGGGATGTTGCAAGAAGAAGTTTATGTGGAACAACCTAAATGTTTTGTTAATCCTCACAGAATGGATGATGTGTACAAATTGAAGAGAGCATTGTATGTGTTGAAACAAGCTCCGTGAGCCTGGTATGATAGATTGATTGCATATCTCACTGAGCATGGATTCAAAAGGGGATCTGCAGACACTACTCTTTTCATAAGAAAGGATAAAAATAGTTTTGTTATAGCTCAAATATATGTTGATGATATTGTTTTTGGTGCTACTAATGACTTTTTTGCTCATTCTTTTGCAGATGAAATGAAGTCCATGTTTGAAATGAGTATGATTGGAGAACTAACTTATTTTTTGGGATTACAGGTAAAACAAACGGAATCAGGAATCTACATCAACCAAGCAAAATATGCAAGGAATCTAGTCAAGCAATTTGGATTGGACAATGCTGCACATTCCAGAACACCTATGGCTGCCAATGTCAAATTAACAAATGATCCTTCAGGTGAGTCTGTTGATGTTATATTATACAGAAGTATAATTGGATGCTTGTTATATTTGACTGCTAGTAGGCCTGATATTGCCTTTAGTGTTGGTGTTTGTTCTAGATTTCAATCTAATCCTAAAGTTTCACATTTAAATGCAGTTAAAAGAATTATTAAATATGTTGGTGGAACTTGTGATTATGGATTATTTTATAGTAAAGAATCTAATCTAT
Source organism: Quercus wislizeni (assembly GCA_023055345.1). Lineage (NCBI taxonomy): Eukaryota > Viridiplantae > Streptophyta > Magnoliopsida > Fagales > Fagaceae > Quercus > Quercus wislizeni. The sequence continues at coordinate 2,086,556 of JALGQJ010000017.1, read as the reverse complement.
CCCTGGCTGGTTTTTCTGATTCTGATTGGGCTGGTAATGCTGATGATAGAAAAAGCACCATTGGTGGGTGTTTTTATGTAGAAGCCAATCTTGTTGCTTGGATGAGTAAAAAGCAAAATTCTGTGTCTTTGTCTACTGTAGAGGCCGAATATATTGCTGCTGGAAGTTGTTGCTCACAACTTCTTTGGATGAAAAAGGTTTTGACTGATTATGGGATATCCCAAGATACCATGGTTGTTTACTGTGATAACTCTAGTGCTATTGATATATCTAAGAACCCTGTTCAACATTCTAAGACTAAGCACATTGAGATTAGGTATCACTTCATTAAGGATCTTGTTGAAAGAAAGATTGTGTGTCTTGAGTACATTCCTACTGAGCGTCAGAATGCTGACATTTTCACCAAACCTCTTGATAGAAGTAAGTTTGAAACCCTTCGTCAAGTAATTGGTGTGATTTTGTGTCCCTGAACTTTCTGATTTCTTGGTCCTTGTGCTTCATTACTTTATCTTTTGTGACCATTGCTCTTTGATTTTTGTGTTTTTTTTCTTTTGTCTCTAGGATTTGCATTGCATTACATTCATGCATTTCATTCTAGGTGTTTTTTTTATTTAATATAAAAAAAAAAAAAAGGATGGAAAGAAAAAGGAAGCACATTATTGTTCTTGCTCTATTCTCTTTTGTTAGGTTCTAAAGTTTAGGATTTTATGTATTTAGAACTCTAATGTGTATTGTTGGCAAACCATGATCAAAACAATGTGTTTAGAAGTAGCTCAAAGTTGTGTGTCAATGTAAAGTTGGAATCGAGTTAAAGCAAGGAAGCACTGTGCCTTTTGGCCTGGCTCGATCGATCGAACGACAGGCTCGACCGATCGAAGCTCGGGCAGAATGCTTTTAGGCAGATTCGTCCAACTCAGCCCTATTTATTTTAAAACATTTTTAGGGTTTCTTATTTATCCTAAGTATAAAAGGCAAACTTTAGCCACATTTTAGGTGAGCTCATATTTGCGGTTTGTGTAAATCTCTTGTGAGATCTAGAAGAGCTTTCCTTTACATAAACTTAAGGTTTTCAAGGAGAAGATTTATCTACGCCTTGATGATCAATTTAGTTGCTGTCATTGAAGCTTAAAGAAAACATAAGTGGGTGTGCTTGTATTTGGTGGAGAATCCAAGAAAGAAAGAGTTCGTGGATTCGGAGCTTGCACGTGGTCGGGTCAGTAAGTTCTACTGGTTGGAAGCAGTAGGAAGTCGAGCGTGGGTGCTTGTAAGTCCTTTTGTATGAACTTCGATTCTTTCAAGATAGTGGATTCAGGTTTACCTTGAGGATAGCTAGGTTAAATCCTCCCCACGTTTTTACCGGTTTGGTTTCCTAGGTGATCATATCGTGTGTTATTTATTTTCCGTTGATTTGCATGATTTGATCTTTATTATTATGATAACCTAGATTTAATTAATTGGACTAAGTAACAACTTGGCTAATTACCTAGGTTTAATCAATTGTTTAAGGGGTCTAAAAACTGACATCTTTGTTTTTTGAAAACAAGGTTGGTCAATTTATTTTCACATGACATGTTTTGTTGTACTTTGTTTAGCTTTGATGAGCTTTTTTATTGCACTTTACTAGTGAAAGCTTTGTTGAACATGTTGTGTGGGAAAGATATTTATGGTGTTTATCATTTTGTCTTAATCCTGAAGTCACATGTTGTTTGACTGTCGGACTTAATCCTTTTGAGAAAGACATAAATAACCATCTCACCATTGTGCATTAGCCAATCATGAACACCTTAGTGCATATCATAAGATTTTGTGCTCGAGAAAGTGTAGCACATGCACAAAAAGAACATAATGAGAAGCCTCGATTTAAATGACAAATCTCTTACATTAAAATTGGTGTGTATTATTAGGCTGAATGCCAAATCACTTAAATTAAAAATTTGTATGTATATTATGAGGCAAAATTCAAGAAAATTCCATGATTGCAAGCTTATGTTCTAGGAGATGTGGGAGTTATATGATGTAACTCTTTAGGTGATAGTCTCTTTTAAATTCTATGTGATGAATTTTGTAGACTTTGTGATTGATTTCTGTTCACATATCACCTCACATGTCTCTTAAGTTTTTGCTAGTAGCACAAACAACACAATATTCTTTGCTAAACTTTGTACATGTAATTGTGTGTGTTTATGGTATGACCAACCACGTTTGAAAATTACTTTGAGTTTTATGCAAAAACTATTTTTGTTGCTTTAAAAATGGGGGAGATTGTTTAAAATCTAAATTTTTGGAAAATTGGGTTTAAATCTTGTTTTTGGGAGAGCATTTCATCTCATACTCATGCATTTGTTTTGTTATATTCAATGCTTTGAGGTAAGTTTTTCAAAAATCTAGTTTTTCTCTCAAAAAGCTATTTTTTTCAGAATTTCGATTGATCCAATCTATTTTTCGATCAATTGAAATTTTGCTTTAAAATTTATGTGAGCCTCTGCCTGGTTCGATTGATTGAACCTGATTTTCGATCAATCGAAGATCGTATTTCAAGTTTTTTTAAAACAGTTCTTTGACTGTTTCAAATCATCTTTTTCAAAAAGGTTTTAAACTTTTCTTCTTTCTCCGACTTGGCAAGGTTGCACATCACATTTTTTGTCGTTTTCTTCCTCAATTTTTGCAAGGTTTTCCTCCCTCAAAGCCGGTATGACTATTCTAACCCTCCTTTTTGTTTTATTTTCATGATTTCATGCATTTTTTCATGCATTTAAGGGTTATTTTTGGACTTCTCTATTTTTGGGTTTTTTAATGATTCAAGCCTTGTTTTCTGAAATTGATCAATGGGTTTTGCTGGGATATAATTATATTCATGATTGGTATTTATTAATTTGATCAATTTGGGGCTTTGTGAAAAATTGAAAATTTTAGGGTTTATGCTTAGTCCGATTTGGGGATTTTGTTGAATTGAGTTGAAATTGATGAAATTGGTTTGTTGTTTTGATGTAATTGATCATTCTAATGAGTTTTCTAACTTGTGTAATGGTCAATTAGTCACTTTATTTCTGAAAAATAAAACAAGTGGTTGAATTTTTTTTGGGTTTTTTTAGAAACTCTGTGCTCAAGCCAAGTTTGTGAATTTGAACTTAATTTGGACCTAATTTTCTGTATTAGCTCATGCATCATATCATTTAATATGTTCATGCATCATATAGTTCTCCTTGTTCTATTTTTTTTTGCTAACTTACAGTCTGCCCTTAGTTTTGTTTTTGTTGTTTTTCCCCTTTTTTTTGTGCTCTTGTTCCTTATTCTAGCACCATGCCTAGGAAGACTAGAGCTAATAAGGTTCCCTCTACCCCTACTATGTCTCCTCCTAGGGTTCAGTTGTTTAGGAGTGAGCGTGCGCATGAGGCCTATGAGAAACGTAATAGTAAACGTAAGATTTAGGCTGAGCGTTTTGTGATTCTTGATGAGGTCGATCCAGCCATTAGGGCTAATCTTGAGTCTAGAGGTTGGTTGTCACTCTTAGAGATAGATCATCCACCCTCGACCGCTTTGATTAGAGAGTTCTTCTCTAACCTCACATGTCACATCTATGATTCCAACACCGTTGTTCGGAGTTGGATACGAGGTGATGAGTTCACCATTACCCCTAGGGTAGTGGCTGAGGCTTTTGGGGTTCCGATTGTCACTGATCCGGTCTATCCCTATGATGAGTCACCTTCCATTGATGAGGTCATGTCACACATCACTGGATCATCTATCCAGTGGGGTTCTGATCTTCGGATCACGTCTTTTACACTTACTGAGACCGCATATCTGTTTCTTCGAGTTGCTTGTCATTCCTTGTGGCCCATTTCTCATCTCCACACCATCCCTCTGGAGTGATATGTGTTTCTTTATGCGTTTATGTCTAGTGCTTCTATCAGTTTTCCTCACTTGTTCCTTCGTTCTTTGAACGAAGTTCATAGGAGTTCTGCTGTAGGACATGCGCTTATATATCCTATTTTCATTCATAGGATACTTTTGTTTTTAGATCTAGCTGACTTTCCCTCTAGTGAGCCTGTCCATGTTGTTGGTCCTCTAGGTGCCACTTTCCTTCGTCAGAGGGCTGCTCATTTGAGAGCTGATCCTTCAATCTCTCGTGGTGCATCCTCTAGTAGTGTCCCCCCTCCTCCCTCCTCTATAGGTGCTGCTGAGACTTTTGGTGTTGCTGCTGCTACTGATGTTCCTCCACCGACTACTTCGGATGATTCCAACATTTGACGTACGTTGGATCATGTCTTGACCATTCAGGCGACTCAAGGACAGGTTTTGGTGGACATTTTGGATGAGATTAGAGGTCTGGGAGCAGATTTGGCACGATTTCGGAGTTCTTCATCGCCACCTCCTTTTGATAATGGATTTTGATTGCCTTTTGGCATTCCGTCACAAAAAAGGGGAGTACATAGAGAGATGTTTTTGGCATTCTTTGTACTTGTTTTTTGTCTTAGGGGGAGATTTTTTTTTGATTGGTTGGAGCTTGTGGAATTGTATCTAGGTGCTTCACTTTGTATTTTATCTTTTAGCTCTTGCCACATTGTTTTTGTTGGGTTATACATGTTAGGGAGAGTATATTTTTGTGGTTCTTGTTTCAAACTTCTTATTGATTTATGATTATGAGTTCTTCATTATTATATCTCTTTATTGTTTGTGTTTGAAATCAAGATTTTTATTTTTCTTTACTTGTATTTTTTTCCACACATGCGGTTATGCATTTTGTTTAAGTGTTTCGGGAAATATACAGGTTGATTCATTTGAGCTGCTGTTTACTCTTGCAACTGATGGATAGTAGTTAGATTGAATTTGTGTTTTTGAGCATTATTTTGTAAAGGGTTTTTACTTGTAAACTTTGAGCTATTTAAGTTGTGTTTTGTCACGGATTGCCAAAGGGGGAGTTTGTTAGATTCTAAAGACTTAAGTTTTATGTATTTAGAATCCTAATTTGTATTGTTGGCAAACCATGATCAAAACAATGTATTTAAGTTGTTTTAGAAGTGCTCAAAGTTGTTCTTTGTTGTAAAGTTGGAATGTAATACTAAGCTATTTAAAAAACAGTTTCTGTACATTTTGATCGATCGAAACTTAGGCTCAATCAATCGAAAATCGTACCTGACGTTTTTTTAAATAGGTTTTCCAACTTAGCCCTAAAGAGTTTTAATTGGTTTAGGTTTCTAATTTACCCTAGGTATATAAGGGAAACCTTAGCCACGTTTTTGTGTTGCTCATATTGCGGTTTATGCAAATCTCTTGTGAGATCTTTGAAGAGGTTTCCTTCACATAAACTTAGGGTTTTCAAGGGGAAGATTTTTCTACACCTTGATGATCATTCCAGTTGCTGCCATTGAAGCTTAAAGAGAACACAAGCGGGTGTGCTTGTATTTGGTGGAGAATCCAAGAAAGAAGGAGTCCATGGATTCGGAGCTTGCACGTGGTCTTGTCAGTAAGTTCTACTGGTGGGTAGCAATAAGAAGTCAAGCGTGGGGGCTTGTAAGTCTTATTGTATGAACTTCAATTTTTTCAAGATAGTGGATTCAAGTTTACCTTGAGGATAGCTAGGTTAAATCCTCCCCAGGTTTTTACCGGTTTGGTTTCTTGGGTGATCATATCTTTGTGTTCTTTATATTTCCGCTGCTATACTTGATATGATTATTTAATTGTGTTAACCTAGATTTAGTTAATTTGACTAAGTAACAACTTGGCTAAATTCCTAGGTTAATCCATTTGTTTTAAGGGGTCTAAAAACCAACAGAATTGTATGATGTTGTGAATCTTGTGGGAGTCTAATAGTCATGAAGTGGTGGTCTGGTGTGAAAAGGGGTTCTTTAGAGATAAAAATGAACATGAACCAAACATAATTTGATGCCCCTCAAATGAATTTCATTAAAAAAAAAAATCATACGTACAGAACTTAAATAAACAATAATAACTATCTTCTGCTATGTAATTTAGAGTCTCGATACACATGGTTAATAGCAACTTTAATTTCTCAACATTAATAAGATGTACGAACATAAATATTGAGTGGATAGAAGAAGAATCACAAACTGCACAAATGTTTGTCTTTTTCCCTCTTTTTGTTGTCTTCATTGACTGAATGAAGCCAATAAAACTCCCTCCAGTGAGCCCTTTAGAAAAAGATTCCTAGTCCTAAGCCTGCAAAGATAGAAACTTTAACATTAAAACTCAACAGAAAGAAGATCATATAAATGCCTATGTCAGGGTTGGTTTGTGAAGGGACAAACAAAAGGAAAGTGATCCCAAATGCCAATCGGGTGCAATAAATGTAGAAACTTTAAGGATAATCAAGCCCAAAATTGACAATACTCTTTGAGTAAAGGCTAATGGTGCGTCAAAAAGAAATCCTAAAAGTGCTAGACAACAAAAGGCTGGAAAAACATGAATAATGCATTATATCTAAATATTTAAAAGTGCTAGACAACAAAAGGCTGGAAAAACATGAATAATGCATTATACCTAAATATTTTTGTACATGTAACATGATGAAGAATTTAAGAGAGGTGGTAAGGGAAAGAGAGAGAACCCTATTGTGCTGCCACATTCACACCAAACCCTTGTTACATGTTGCTCTTAAGTCCTTTGTAAGGAAGTTTGAGTGAAAAAAGTATGGTAGTTGAAGGAATAAAGAAAGTTTAAATTCAGAACTTGATGAAGAGCTTTATATTAGCTTTAGGACCACTGCGCATCCTTGGTGTGGTGATTACTTCACAAGTATAAATGTTTATGAGGTGTGGGGTGTGGGGGGCAAGGGATAGGGTTCAAGTATCCAAAAGAGAGCTTTACACATATATATATACTTAGATTAGGTTAGAGTAGAAATTCTATATTAAAAAAAAAAAGCTTTGGGACATTCCTAAGGTCCAAATTTGAATAAGGATTGGAGCTATTCACTGCTATGTTGTAAAAGAATATGTAAGCTTCATATTTAGCTTAGGTAGAGAAAAGACCTCATTTAGTCACGGTTAAGGAATTTTGTTGACTAAACCTAATTTGTTGAGCTTTTTGGGCTAAATTGACACATAGGAAAGCTATCAAATGTGACAAATCTCGTTAGAAGTCAATAAATGCAACAACTTGCATTTGTTGGCTGAAAATGGGTCTAGTCGCACTTTAGCAACATAGAACAGAGTGATAGAGTTCCGTTTGTATGAAAGTGGCCCGCACGTGACTTCCTTCATTGACCTTTAGATTTTTGGAAGTGGCCTAGTGCACTTAGCAAATTTTGTGTTTTATTCAATCATACCCTCCAAACCACTCTCTTAAATCTCATCAAAGTTACATGGGCTTGAACCATGCATAAAAGAATAATAATATTACAAAATATAGGTAATAGGCCCAAAAATAATTGGGCATCGCTCTCACTAGGCCTGTAGAATTTTTCGCGGAAATGCCATGAACAAGAAAGTTGTGGGCTGCAAGTTTGCATAAAAAGAAAGAATAGACATCAAAACAAAGGGGGGGAAATTTGTTAGATAAACAAATTTATATTAAAGAAAAATATGCAAGTTATTACTACATATCAAAGACGTTATACAAGGGGATTTATGAGGCAGGTTTTTTGTTTTATTTATTAATTTTTCTTTTTTGGGCAAAAGGCAGTTTTTATGTTTTAGTCCTTGTGTAGGAACAGTTTTGTAATAGAAATGGATCAAAATGGATGAAGTGGGCCAAACCGAATTGAAGTGGACCAAAATAGACTGAATTGACCAAAATGGATAAAGTGAATCTAAACTGGACTAAATGGACCAAAGTGTACAAATCTAGACCGAAACAAGAAATACGTTAATAGATGTTTTTAGAGCAATTGTCAAAGAAAAATAAAATAGGTTATATCTATATTATTAAGAAGAAAAAAAGAGTAGCAAAAAAAAAAAAATTGATTTTTTTTTTAATACCAAAAGTGTCTCCAATCAATTGCCTAGTCAAAATGGAAAAAATTGCATTGAAAATTCCACCTTAATGGTTGCTTTTAAAACAATCAATAATAGGAATCTTTTAACAAATCAACAAAGTACTCTTTAATACAAATGCATACAAAGACAAGATAATCAAATTCAGTATGGGTAGGGATACATGCATCCCAATTATCATTGTACTCACTGCTAAACCTATATGGACTAATTTACCAATACTCACGGTAAAAAGGAGGAAACCAATTACGTTTCAAAGCAAAGCCTTGCACTTCTTGAACTGTATTTTACAAACAAAATGTTAAGAAGTTAGACAAAAAAAATATTAATTTCATATGTACCCAAAAAGAAAATATAAATTTTCTTTAAAATATTGTAGGTTTTATAACGTGAATAATGGTGGTATGAGATTGTTGCTGTTGGGAAAATATTTTTCATAATTTGTATATGATTAATTATTTCAAAATCATTGACTATGTAAAATTGTAAATAATACAATCCATGTGACAGGTAAGGGAGTTTATCTTTTTTCATTAACATTGTACGTGGTTTTTTATTTTCCTTAACATGGAAGTCATACCATTTTTAGAGATTATTAACTTTATTGTACCTGTCTCTCACACACATACAAAATCCACATTAATTACTATGATCGGGGATGGTGTAGGATATGTTATCACATTTTCTTTGCACACATGCACAATGTACATTCCGTGTGTGCCTAGAAGTGTTAATCATTACAACGTTGAAAATTGGCATAATCCCTCTCTACTTGGTGTGTATAATTAGGGGTATGGTTCTATCCTCACTGATACACATTCTTTTGACTTAAGAAAAAAAAAGAAAAAAAAAATCTAGATCGCCTTTATAAAATAAAAAATTTGCTTAATGAGTAAAAAAAATCTCTTCTATGAGGTCATTTTAGGGATCTTTTATGAGGTGTTTGAAAATCCTCAAGGAGGACTGTCTCCGAAACTAGAAGTGGGACTCGGACAGGCCTTATCTTTTAATAGTAAAAATATCAATATACTTTATGCAGCCTTGATTAATTTTCTTGAGCACACATATGTATAAGAATTTGTAATTATTTTAGTTTTTTGTTTTATTTTCATGACCACAGACTAGTTTCAGCTCTCAATAATAGCTAAACAAGGGTACAGCTTCGTGTTTAGATTCAGATTCTCATTAAATACTACGCATGCTAAATTAAGGGCTCGCGCTGTTACGCATCTTTAATCAAGTCTAAAAGAAACTTACAAAACGCAATTGCGGATCAAAATTTAGCAGTATGCCCATATTGTAACATTAGACTATTGAATATTAACCTAAGAAACAACACCGGAGTATTGTACATTTTCCTTTAATAAAAAAAAAAAAAAAAAAAAATCTTTATGATGCATGATCACATTAGTTTTATTCAAATTTTGGTCTAGCGAAATTTACTTTTGTTATTTTAATTAATAAATATACTCCTGCATCAACCTCAATATATATTTCTAATCCTATTTAAATATTATTTGAATTGTTTAATGTGTTTATATATATAGATATATATATATATATATATACACGCACACATGGAGGTGCTGCCACGTTAGGAAAAAAGACAGTCCCATAACGGAGGGTTCTTACAGCAAAAAAGACGATCCCTAGAGAGTCCTCAAATTCTACAATGGTAATACTCTGTATACTTCCATAATCATTATTTTCTCTTCCCTCCCATTTGTCTCTTTATTTGTGTGTGTAATTTTCTTTGTTTTTTTGTTGTTTTCGCTTGATGTAAAATTTAGAGGTACTCTGTAATGAAGGCAAGTGAAAATGTGAAAGAATTGGAAGCATTGATATAAATGACAAAGTAAATAATGTTTCCTAGCATAATTTTGATCAGCATCCCTAATAGGTTTGCCTTTTTCTGTTTTTCTATAGAAAATACTGGTTCTGCCTTTTATTTTGTTTTCAGAAATACAACTTATCAACATAATAGACACTATAAAACATTGTACTTGCACTTTTACTATTTTTGTAGCATTTTTGAAGTAAAATCGTTTTCCTAATTGGATTTAGTTTTTTCTCTTTGAATTTGTTTGTTGTCTAAGCTTCAATATGCATTTGGATTTGTGTATTATATTTGGCAAGGTAAGAAAATTTATGTTTTTGGTGATGAAAATGTGGTGGTGTTGGTTTTTGCAGATACAAGAACCAATCCAAGTTGCCAAAAATTATGTCATTGGTATAAGAACATAAATGAATAAAAAAAACATGATTAAGAACATAACAGTTAACTTTTGAAATAGCCTTATTTTGATCTTGTGCTAGAATGCCTTTCTAATTTTAAATTTGTTCAGTAGTGTCTTATGTTATCTCAGTTTGTTATATAAACATATTAAGAAGAAAACAAACCAACTAATTCAATTCCAATTAGACATCTAGAGATGACTACAAAATCTTTCTGGACTCTATATTCCCTATCAACTCTATTTTAGTAAGAATGATTAGTAGCAATCTAAGGTGGCACTACTTATATCTTTCTCTTCAAATACAAAGAAGTGTGGAATATGAACTATGCAGGTGAGCTCAATTTATGTAGTAGTAATATAAGGGGCCTATCTGATTGAGGTTCTTTTTTTTTTTTTTTTTTTTTTTCATTTGGTAAATGGATTAAAAGTTATAGGTTTGGGGTTTTATTTAATTAATCACTAAAGCACCATAAGGCTGAGTTGAATGTCGTAGAAGGCGTACTCTAGATCAATTAATTGACTATAGAACAATCCCAACATCGTGTGGGTTCCTTTTCTTAATTATTTATTATCATAATGTTTTGAGTTACCACTTTTATTGTAATGTTTTTGAGTTATGGTAATTGACCTTATATATTTGACTTGGCTTTATAACTTTATGGTTTTGAAGGAAAAAGTTGGATTTAAGAGAATTTGAGATTTAGTTTAGATGTGCGTAGTTCATTCCTTTTGTGAAATAGATTAATTTTTATAAGACATATTACTTTTAATGTTGTCTAAATTTCTTTTTCTTTTCTGTTTTTACAACTCCATTTTTTTAGCCTGCAGTTATGGTTTATGATCATTAAGTACTCCAATAATTAATGCACTGAATTCTATGATAAGCAAATCATTTGGAATTTTTTTTTTTTTTTAATCCCATGTGTTAATAAGATATGTCCTATATGTTTAATAACTCAAGCTAACATTAATAGCACAATTACAATTGACTATTTATAATTTGAACTATATAATTATAATTATTTCGAATTGTACCCGTGCATGTGCATGGGTTACACACTAGCTATATATAATAGCAAAAGCCTTTGAGGAGGTGTTGCCACGTTAGGAAAAAAGGCCCCTTAAAATGCTGGGACGTTTACAACTTATTCTTTAAAATACCGTACGATGCATTTGGAAAGGCTTACTTTCATCAAACATTTGGAGAGACTCATTATAAAAACACCAAGTTGCTTATCCCAAAAAAAAAAAAAAAGCAAACCCAAAAGCCCAAATTGTATTTCCCTATCAAAATTCAGACTCACTCTAACTTGCGATTCTTTGCTTCAACTCCATATACACACAAATCGGACTAGCATGCTCCAACCCATCAAAGAGATGAACAAAGAAAATCCAAAAAAAAAAAAAAAAAAAAAGAAGTGAAAACTGAAAACCTCTGTTCATTCTCTGCAACAGTGAAAACTGAAAATCTTTGTTCGTCCTTTGCAACAATAGGCGATTTAGAAGCTATTCCATCCCTTCTCTTCAACAACTAACAATTCAAAAGGTAGGCATTTTCCTTTAATTACTATTTCTAGGGTTTTCAAAAATATATGGGTTTAGTAGAAGGTAGATAGGTTTTTTTTTTCCCCCTTTTTTTTGTTTTCTATTCAATTACCGTTTCTAGGGTTTTGAAAAGGCAACTTTTTCCTTTAATTTCCGATTTAATTTTACAATTTCTTGAGTTCTGTTTGTTTGATTGTTGTATTTTATTTGGCAGTTTTTTGTTATGTTTCTTGTTTTTTTACCTACTTAAATTTTAATGGTTGGTTATCTTTTTTTAAAAAAAAACTAGCGATACTGTGATGCAGAGAAAGGGAAGGAGAAAATAAAAAAGAGTTTGCGATATAGCGGAGTTTCGTATGGTTGGCCATCCCCATATGATCTGCTGCTTTGCCTCATCTCTCCTCTGCAACAAAAATTTTCTAAAGGTCAGCGTACTTTTCTTCTTCAAATACTGTTTTGGTTTTCTGAAACTTTTCGCCATTGCTTTTCCTTTTCGAATTAGCATATTAAATCTCCAATATGTATATGTTTTTAGTTTAAAACCAGATGTTTAAACCACAAGAATTACTATCTTTCTTTTCAATATATCTGTATTTCAAAATTTTCACCATACCGAATTGTCTAGGGTTCTTCTTTGACTCCTTTTGAAATATAGATGGGTTTATTTCTCTTTCTATGGAAAAATTATAATTTCCGGTTTTAAGTACTGGTAACATAAGGGATTTTGCCTTTGATTTTAATAGCCAAATTTCAACTTGGATGGTTATAAGTATAAAAGTTTAGAGTGTGTAATGATGGGTTTATTCTCCCTCTCTCTCTATGGATGATTTGGTCTGAAATTATTATTTTTGGTTTTAAGTTTTGGTAACATTAGAGATTTCGCCCTTGATTTTAATACTTGGATGGTTTAAAATCTGAAAGTTTAGAGTGTATAGTAATTTATAATTATTTTCTTAGTGAAAAAATGGTTTTTTGGATTAATTACCGCATTTTTGAAAAGTAAATAAATAATTTAATAACCAACTGATTACTATACACCTTCCAATAGATTGTTAGACACTATGTTATTGAAATTATAAAAAACCTTCTTACTCTGTCATTTGTTTAAATTATGACTTTTCTTTGGTTATTTTAATTGTATTAGTTTTGATTTACATGTTTGAGTTAGATTTTTTTTTGTTGTGGGTTTTTGTTTCTCTCTCAAAATGTTTGTCTTTCTACAATAAACCTTCTCAATTTTATACATCTACTTTTGTTATATTTTCATATATTATAGAAATTCAAAAAACAGATGAATTTCTCTCAAATGAAATTTCTCTCAAATTTAACAAATAGATTGTTTCACTCCAATATATATCATTTGCTTTAATGGGAGAACAACTCTCGCACTCTAATTTTGTTTGATTTGGGAATTAAATGAGAAAGTCGATTGAAATCACTAATAGATACATAACTTGCATAATATGAATTAAATTTGTTTGATTTGTAGTTGGATTAGTATTGATTAACGTGCTTGGTTAATTTTGCAGATACATATGCCGATTTTGGTTGTATGAATGTTTTGTATACTTTAGTCAATTTTTTTTTCTTCTAAAAAGAAAATGGCTGTTCATAGTTTTAAGTTTAATAAATGATGTGTATAATTCCCCCTATAGTACTTACATTACTTGACCACCTAAAGAGTTCACTATCTACATTGGCCATGGTCAATAATATTTCAAATCATTGCCTTCTTTCTCTTCTGGGTTTGTATCAGTTTCTTTTATATTTTCCTTTTGTTTTTATGTAATTAGTAATGTTCTTAATATATTATAATTGTTTTCTTAATTTTATAATCACTATGAAATTAAAGGGGGTGGACTAACTCTGACTATGATATAGGTCAAAGATTAATGAAAACGTTGGCCAATGATGGCGTTATCACTATATTTAGCTATTTGATTACATGAAATTTCAGGTCAATTGAGCTGCAAGTGAAAGGAAAAGATTTACTGCGATTGTGATATTGCTTTAAGTCCTTTCTCTTTCTGGTTTGTTTTCTACTAAATTATCTCTATCTTTATCTTTATCTTTTTTATAATTCTTTTGTTAGCATTGTATAGATTTTCATTTCTAACATAATAAAGCATTGTATTAAAGTTACCTAATATATGTGTTAGATGAAGATGACGTTGCTAGTTTTATTTTTGTGCAGCAATATGATATATGATTTTATTACTAGGTTACAAATTTCATGTCTTTCATAGAAATTGAAAAAATCATCCTGAGTTTGAATCACATTTATAAGTCCTGGAAGTATTTTATGTGTCTTGATATTACTCAAGCAAATGATATTTTAAGGATTACAGGGAATTTTATCGTTAGCAAAACCTATATTATATTTTAGTTACTCACTAAAAAAGAAATACATATTTAGTGGCTTTCTTGGTAGATTTCTATTGATAATTGTTTGTTCTAAATTTACTTTATGTTTTCACTATCAGATTGTATCTGAAACACCAATGACTTAAATCATAGTGCTAATATCCTATAAACTATTACATCTTTGTTGGTCTAATATTACATATTTGTGGCATTCTAACTAATATTATGGTTTTGTATTTTCAGCCAAATCAACTTATAGATAAATATTGACAAATGGTAGTTACACAGTTGTCACAAATCACAAGAAATGTTGGTTGGGGTTAAAAATGTGTCTTTGTTTCAACCTATATGTATTAATCTGAAGGATAACACACTCTATCAAGTCTATGAAATTCTATATGTATTATTTTTGTGATCTTTTAAATTTATGAAATTCTATGTCTGGTATTTTCTGTTTTTGTTAGTACCATGGGCTAAAAATGTGACAAAATGGATGTGTAGAACCTTTGAACATTTCAATTTCTATATTGAAACCATGCAGGCTTAATAAGCATTTGGAATTTACAAGAGATGTGAAATGAGTCATCTTTTTTCTTTTCTTTTTTCCTTTGTAGATAGTATAATACATTTGATTAATAAAATTTTTTATTATTATTTGTAAGGTTAAAGGTAAAAAATTATTGATATTTTTTATTGTGCAATTCTTCTGCTTATGACAAGATATGTTAAGTCTCTCTCTACTTCTAATAGAATGCAAAAAAAAAAAAAAAGAAGGGACATGGTATGATATGGAGATTTAGTACTGGATTTTGTAATTTTTCAAGGTACAAGATTTTATGTTGCACGGCTGCACCTATGCAAAAAAATTGCAGTGGTGTTGGTGGTGAATATGAGTTTAGCATGACATAAAAAATTAAAAATGTGACGCATTTATTTTATTTTAGTTTCTAATTTTCTTAAGAGTGGCAGATTTGGTTGGTAGTCTCAACACACATTTATTTGACTCTTTTGGAGCTTTTACATGTCAGCTTGTAGAGAGAGATTAGTGGAAAATATTTGTTGCATCACAGAGTCTAGGATTAGAGAAACCGTTGCATATGTTTAGACCAACTTGCTTGATTGCTAATCTTTAGTCAACAACAAGGATAGTAAATTAATTGTTTTGCTGCTGCAATTAATTATAGATGGTACATTGTAGATAGGTTTTGATTTTGATTGTTTTCCCTTTTCTTAATAGTATCGGGTTACTACTTCTAAAGGGACCATTTAGGAATGTAGTGATTATTTTTAGCAGACACAGAGACATCTCTGTGTTTCAAGTTCTCAATTTCTTTGTTGCAAAAATATGTTGCTCAGAAATTGGTAAGGTGCCTTGAATTTACAGGACAAGCAGAGAAGTTCATAGATCACTATGCTCATCAAATACAATTAAAGCCTAGAATTGGTTTAAATTTATTTTCTGACCATGTTGAAGCCTGAGCTCTGAGCTCCAAGATTTGCCTATGAATCTATTGTAGTGTTCAAAAAGGTTACTACGTAAATAAGGAAAAAAGTCACAGGTGAGGCTGGCACTTGCTTAGACGCTTGAGTGAGAATGCATTAAAAGGCTCCTTTAAGACCCTTGAGGTGAGGCAACTCTAATAAGGCACTCACTTTTTGTGACTAATTGAGCATTTTGGTTGAGGGGACAGGATTTAGAACGGCGCTTCACTAAAATAGTGACATTTTTACTGAATTAAAAATCAACTCAGGAAATTTTTACCATTTTTCATATTTTCTACTAATAATTCTGGCTTTCTAAAATAAAGAAAATTCATCAAGGCCTATATATTTTAAGAGTAAAACAAGGAAAATAATTAAGGCGAATATATTCTTAAGAGTAACAAGGCCTCATGAACAACATGAGCATCTCAAATATTGGTGCCTACTTTACTAGGGCCAAGTGCTTATTTTGGCACTAGGGCCTTAAATGATTGCAATTATATTGCATTAAAGTTAATTTGTTTGGCTCCAAGTAATTGTGAAAAGGCATGTCTATTTTATTTCAATGTAATTTGTCAGGCTCCTTTGTAAATACCACCAAAGTTTGGGTTGTGATGACTGAAAGTGAAGCTGTTGGAAAATATTGAACCAGTTCTAGGAATAATGAACTCTAGCTAGCTAACTTAAGAATTTTTAATCCTATGTGATAGAGATACCAAGGGAAGAGATTAAGTTTCAAATAAATGTTGTTAGGACAACTTTTAATACAAGCTGAAGAGGAAAATCTTTATTGATCATGCAAATCTTTTTGTTCAATAACTATATTCTCTCGAACCCACAACCTTTAAAAAACCTTGAACCAATTAGTTATAACTTATGAGATTTCAATTAACATTTTTTCTAGATCATGTGTTGATGCCAAGTTATTTCTATCTTTTAGTAGATTACCTACACATTAGCATCATTATCTGAACAACTAACCATCCACCCCCTTCCATATTTTACCATAAGTTGATTTTTTCTAACTCATAAAATGATCCCACGCATTGCGTGAGTTAAACACTAGTATATAATAAAACACACGGTAAAATTTTTTTCTCTCTCACTAAAAATAATATTTTTATCTAATAATTAAAGGCTGCATGTGTATATATGATTTTTATTTATTTATTTATTTATGGTATTATAAATTTAAAGTATAAATTGTTGCTCTTTTCTCCTATATTGGTAATTTGAAATTTTCTAATTAATTTGTGATGAGAAATATAAAATAATTTGTAGTTATTAGTGATGTATATTATGACAAACTTATTTTTTTATTTTTTAATAATTTTAATGATTCTTTAATATACATCACATTATTAGTGACTTTTCATTTATTAATAATTTTCCTACCTAAGCACTTACTTATATTTCTAGATAGGACAAAATTTAGATATAGTACCTTAGGTGCTATTCTTTAGGTTCTCCTCTTAAGATTCAATTTTGTGGCTACTTAACTAAAAAAAATACACTTCCATCGTATGGGAAAAAATCCACATGACAAAATCTTAAAAAGGGAAGCTAAAGAACAACACCTAAGTATTGTCCATAATTCTTGCTCTTCTAGATAAATTGTGTTAAAAATAGGTATATCTATTTAGCTAGCATAGGCGCAGTGATGTATGATATACAAATTACATTATATTACTAAAAAAGTTGTTTTTTAAAGATGAATTCACGATTTTCATGATTGAGAAAAAATAAATTTAGTATTTTTTTGGGCTGACAAGATTTGGAGATAGCTCCAACCCTCCATTGAAAAAGCTGGTTTTGTTCCTTCTATTTTAATTCAAATAATGGTTATCTTAAGTACTCACAATTTACTTACTATTTTTTTCTTTCTCAAAACACATAAGGAGGAAATTATTAATTTGAATCAAGATGACCATTACATCATACATTTAAAGTCCATTTACTATTGGCATGAGCTATCTTGTTGGCATATCTATTGTAAATAGTTATACCAAAGTGAAATTTAGATTGATTACATAAAGTTCAAAACACGAAAAGGAGGAAATGATTTGAACTAAGATAACCATTACATCATACATTTAAAGTCCATTTATTAATAACGTGAGCTATCCTGTTGACATATCTACTGTAAATAGTTAGACCAAATCTGAATCATCAGTATTATTTGGGATTATTAAGTAGAAAATATATAGGGAAATTGGCCTTTGCTTATTTTATTTTTATTCCTAATTTTGTATGAGGCAAAATCTTGTTCAAATGACCACATAGCTTGATTATACTTTTTAATTTATTCCGTTTATGGTTAGAAATTGTACATTGAATAATGGCTTAAGACTCTACAATGGAACACTATTCCCATGCATGTCGGTGTGTGTATAAGGTTTTATGAAATTTCGTACTAAAAACACTCTTTCTCAAAGTAGACTAGTGATGTGAATTTCATGTATCTCGTGAAATTCACATTATTTGCATGATGCATCACATTAATTTCCTGTTTGTGTATAACTTTTGAGGGTCATGTGGCTTTGTTTGATAAGATTCATATCAAGCTAATTTCAATCCGTTGGACTAATACGTGGGGATGTACATCATTGACTATACAAAATTGATGCACATAAATTTTGTATGACTTTATTCTGTTCATTTTGTAATATTAATTTTTGATCATATTAAAATTATGCAAACATTGAGAATAAAAGAAGACATTGTAATTTAACGGTTAAATTCTCAAAATATGAATATAGTAAAAAGTTATTAGATTGTATAATATTAGTTAGAATTACACCGAATATAACCTTAATCTAGAAATACATGCCCATATAACAATTGATAAAATATAAATACAATACCACCATTATCTATTTAATTGTTAGCCAAATCAGCAAGAATACTGACAAAAGTAATTGGATCACCAAGAAGAATACTGATAATTGTCTTGAGAAATATTTTGAGTATTTTCAAGCACATTTTACCCATCCTACCGTTTCTTTTCAATCGACGTTGAATAGGCAGGCCCAAATTCTTCAAAGCCAAAATATCGGTTGTTCCATTCTCCAATTCCTCAACTATCAATTCCCTTATGCAAGAAACATGAACACTATACTCACCACACCTGGACACGTACGACAACACCTCAATTCCCAACTTATCAATTTGATTGCAAAATATGCACTTTGACTTAGTCCCACGAAGGTGAAATTTCACATGATCAATTTGGAATTCTTTTATGAGGTTGAGACAACAGGGGTGCAAATCCAAATCCTTTTCAGGGCAATGGTAGATGAAACCTTTGACATGTTTCCCACAAGCATTACAATATCTCTTGGTTCTTTTGCCATAGAGTTCTGAAGGGGGTGGTTGCTCGTAGAATTTGAAAACGAAGTCTTTGAAGATCTCATGGGTTGTGGTGGGCTTGCTAAACATGCAATCTTTGTGAAGATCATAGTTGCAGTCTTCACATCTGTATCTCATTCCATTGCTGCCATACTCCTTGCATCCGTTGCATATGTAGCATTTTTTGTTTGGATTGTTATCTAGCTTGAGCTCATGCTTCTTGGGACAAGTGTGATTTCTCTCCATACTACTGCTTATCTTTTTTTTTGAGAAACACTACTACTTCTTATCTGCACCAAAGATGTCGTATATAACTCCTTTATATACATAGTGTTGAAATATTTTTATAAATACAACAATATTATTATTATTAAATGTTGATATAAGTGTGTTAATAGATATCGGATTTTTCTTTGATGTCTTTCCTATTTTGAGTTGGCCAAATTAATGCATATTGATTAGCAAACCTTTCCCAACGTTGGTGCACCTGATTTACTTCCTTATTAAGTATTTTCTTTCAAAACTCAAACGTTTTCTGAATTGCTAATCTGATATGTTTCTTTCAGCATGATCAGAAAGAGAAGTGCATTCTTCACCCAGTGTGTGTGTGTTTGTTTCTCAAAAAAAAAAAAAAAAAAAAAAGAAGGAAGAGAAGCGCATTCTTCACCCTGAAACCAATGGCTTCCTCCTTGGTGCCCTGTTTAAATATTTTACAATAATACATCATAAACAATAGTTAATAGTTAAATATTATACTCAGGATGCAAGTTTTAATGCTATTAGTTAATATGTAATAGTATTAAAACTTGTACCTTCTGATAACCAATTTGGCATTATAACTTTTAAATTATGTAATATCACTTTTGATTTATAATGTGAAATGTTTAACCATAAACAACTAAAGGTCTGTTTAGGATTCGCTTATTTTGTTAAAACTGAAAACTTTTTGTTGAAAGTAATGTAAATAAAAATAAAAGTTAGCTAAAATAAAACTGTGGGACCCATGAATAGTACCAAAAAGTGCACTAACCTGAAGACCAGCATGTTGACCTCAATTATGCCCTCTGAAGGTAGCGACGAGTAGTACTCGCGTGTTGGTTCCACTGGCAGCTCTGTGCCTACTACTACAAACAAGCTGACTTGATCGAGTTCATCCTACAGCCGTGGATCCTTTAGAAAATTTAGCATAAGAGGAAGAATATAATAATTTCGATTTTTTATACTAAATTCTGTGCTGTCGTGTCAATTTTCCATGGCATTGACGGAAAGGTCTATTTAGTATTTGATCAAAGTTGAAACAAATTAGTGAAAAAAAATAAATGAAAATAATTTTTAGTGCAAAGTCATAAAAGTTCAGGGATTGTTGTGCAATTTAACCTTTTTTTTTTTTTTTTGAAATAATTATAGTATGTTGATCCTTTCCTCCTTAAATTGTCAAGAACTTTGTACTTGTAGAGGTGTCAATTCAACTACAAGGCTCTTAGCAATTTACCCTTTTTTTTTAAAAAAAAAAAAAAAGGAATCATTCACCCTTTTATTATTATGACCATATTTCAGGTTTTGACATTTCATTTGGACCAACATTATCACCAAGTAGGTGGCAATATAATTGATTTAACATAAGATCGTTTCACATATCTGAAATGGGATATCACTACAAACATTTGATTTAACATAAGATTCACGTATATGAAATTGATTCACAATCAGGATCAAGTCCCAAAAAATATCAAGATGAAAAAAAAATCTTCCTTTGTTCAAATGCAAATAAATTAAATTTCACCATTGAGGCTATTTTACATATACATCAATGCATCTAGCAAATTTAGATGTATTTCTCATTAGAATTCTTATCACATGATTCAGTCGTCCTTTGATGATAGACCTCTATTCCTTCGTGTTTTGTTTTCCATAATTTTGTATATGGGCAAATTCAATCTAATTCGTTAGCGGATGCATATAGATATATATATATATATATATATATATATATATATATATATATATATATATATATATATCTATGTATAGATGGTAAGAATAAATACAAAAATAGAACGTCTGTTTGTACTTTGTACAAGTGCTATTGTTCCAAACCTCACTACATCAAGGCTGAATTATTCTCCAATAGCATGCTCCAATTATTCTCTTCACTAACTAGAAGCACTTGCTGAAGATTGATCAGATATGACCGATTCCGTTCTGGTGCTAATTGAAGATTGATGAGACATGATTAACCTATCTACAGAAAATGGAGGTGCAGAGGGCTGAGGAAGATTTATCGATTTACTTGCAAGCATCAGAATGACCCTTGACATGGTAGGTCTATCATTTCAATCTTCTTGAACACATAACAGTGCGATATGGATCAATCTCAAAGCCTTACTTATGGGACAACTATCAACTATGGTCTCGTCTATCAACTCCAGTCCTTTGCCTTCATTCCATAGTCGCCATACCTATTGGTAAATTATTATTATTATTATTATTATTATTATTATTATACAATAACAAGCGTAAACTTAATTTGAGCACAAGATACATATGATGAAGAAATATGTACATATGATGGAAGACTTTGTGCACACTCCAGATGAAAAAAGGCACTATCATTTTTCCACTAACAATTTCTAGCATTAGAATTCCGAAGCTATAAATGTCGGACTTTATTGAAAATAGTCCCTCTATTTCATACTCTGGTGCCATGTATTTGCTATTGGAGAAAATATATTATTATAAAGTTCAATTCCAAAAAGGGTAAAAGAGAATGAAGGAAAAGTTGTCATAAATATACTGTGATAGCATAAGAGTTATTTATTTATTTATTATATATAGAAATCGGGCACCCTTACTTTGTAATTTTTTTTTTCTTATTATGGTTTTAAAAACTGGATCAGACTGGTCAATTCAGTTGGGAACCGAACCCTAATTCATTTTGGAAAAACTGTCAAAACCAATAAAAACTGAAAACTAGATCCTTTTCTAATTCTTTGACCAGTCTGGTTTTTTAAAACAATGGTTCTTTTAGTGCTTTCATTAAAATAGGAGCTCTACTATTAGCCTTAGTGAAGTAGTTTTTCAACAAAAAATTGATTAAACTCAACCAAAATAACCTTACATTAGCCTTAACAATTAATCAAAAAATTTAACAATGAATAGTATCTCGCTACATCAAAAGGAAAATTATTTTTGTTTATTCCAAAGCTCTCTCGCCCCTTATCTGTGACACTCTCTCCCATCTTTTCCTCCTACCTATCGCTCCACCAAACTAGTGCCCAAATATGGGTTTTGTAATTCACTCAAACGGGTTTCCAGATCATCAACTAGTTTAGAAGTTCTTTCTGGTGTGATTTGGGTTAGATGTGGTGGAATTACACAAATTAATGATGACGAGTTTTAAGAAATGGGTATGTGGAGATTGACAGGAACAGGAACAGGAATAAGAATAGGAATAGGAATAGCAGGGCAATTGGGTGTTTGAAAATTATCATTGCCACTGTTTTGGGACTTTCATTTTGGATCTAATTCTAATGTGTCACTTTAAAAAAAAATCTTTTTGTTTTTTCCCTCTTATGTTCTTAGGAAAATGATAAAATAGAAGTCATTCTAGGTGGTTGAAGAGAATTGGGTTTGTATTGGTTTGTGTGGGTGGCAATTTGGTAGGTAGTGGTTTGGGCTAGTTTGTGCAACACAGTGCTGTCTTTTTTTGGCCGAAAATTGGGTAGAGTTAAGGGAGAAAAAAAATAGTGTTTATATGGAGCAGAGAAATAAATATTGTGGCTAATGTAAAAAGTGAAGTTTTTTGGCTAAAACATTATAGAGGTTGATGTGAATACTCTAATAATTGAAATTGTAAAGTCTTCCACTTAATTTCATTGGTTTAATTTGTGCTAAAATATAATTTGAAAAATGAGTTGTAAAACCATAACCCTCCCAAAACATGTATGTAAGTGGAACAAGGCAAAGTTTGATCACGTCTTAAAATCTTTTCTTCAAAAAGTGACATCCCACAATTCTGATAGTATTGGCTTCAATTTGATTGCTCCCGAAAATCCTAGCAGTGCCAAAATTTGATATCTTTGGATTCATCTCACCATCTAACAATACACTATTCGCTTTCATATCCCTATAGATGATTTTTAGTCGAGAGTCCTCATGTAGATATTGAAGGCCCTTAGCAATCCCATTGACAATGTTTGTGCATTTAGCCCAGTCTAGTTCCTTACATTTTTTTTGGATCTGCATTTTAATATTAAAGTTGTTGATTCTCTCATATAGGGAAATTTTATATAAATTGGCCTATACTTAATGGTGCTAGATGTGAGAGAGAGTGCTAAATAAGAGAGAGAGAGAGAGAGAGAGAGAGAGCAAACCAAACAAGAAGGCATCAAAGACTAGTGTTGGCCATGTATTCATAAACTAAAAGTTGTTCATGTCCTTCCGAGCAGCATCCCAAGAGCCTCACTAGACTTTTATGTTGAAGTTTTACAATTAAAATCACTTCATTCTTAAACTCTTCAAGTCCATGTTTAGATTTCATTGAGAGTCTTTTAACTGCTATTTCCTTTCCATTAATCAACTTGCCCTGGAAGCATTTTAAACATCCTAAATCAATGGAAACTTATCACTCAATATTGGTAGACATACTTTGCTACATGTTACAATACTAAGGTTCATTCATAGTTCAAAAGAAATGATCAAATAATTTCCAAACATGCATACGCCAAAAATAAAAAGTCTTTTAACCTTGTAAACCGGGCCGAAACCACCTTCTCCAAGCTTATTCAAATCAGAGAAATTGTTTGTAGCAGTCAATATGGTACTTAAATCAAAGTAATGCATTTATGCACTATCATCATCATCCCTTGCGTGCATATTACTTTTCTCTAGGTGTATTGAACGTATCCTTTGTAAAGGAATTATTTGTCTTGTGTCACTCGGCGGTTAACAAATTTCATTTTAAAAAAATCAATGACTATCTAAAAACACAATTAAAAAAAAAAAAAAAAAAAAGGCAAAACCAAACCAACCATAATGTATAATAGACTAGCTAAATTAAATCTACATCCGTCATGTTTCCTCTTGCGAGAGGATGAAAAATATAAGAAACCCAATAGAGCTGCAACGACTACAGCAATTGATGATATGGTAATGATTACAGTCTTTGTTGTTTTCTTTTCCCCATACCCTGTTGCTCATCGATCATCATATAATATAACCTTAGTATATTAAGGATTAAGGATTTAACGAAGGTCCTTAGTATCACATGGGGAATGATTTGCTAGATAAATGTAATGCAACTCTGCAAGTACTGAAGTACACATGAGGAAAACTTCTACAAGTTATAGACTAAAACATTCAACGTTTTTTCACTTTAATGGATGTTCACCTAGCTTAAATTCCCAAATACACCCTATCTTCTCTAAAACTGCTATTATCCTTAGTCCTCTGTTCAAAATTTGTTTCCCCTCCAATCAGGCCTTTCTTAAATAATTTATAAATTTATATAATCTTATCTGGTTCGATTTTTATTTATTTTTGGATGAAAAATGGTTAAAAAAGAAATCAAAGCATCTAATACTAATATATAATATCGAATGAGATAAGATTTAGTAAATTTATAAATTATTTAAGAAAGGCCTAATTAAGGTAAAAAAAAAAAATAAGAGCATCTAATACTAATATATAATATCAATAAGATATTGAAATTTTAATTCAAATGATAAAAGAATTAGATTAATTTATTAAATTCAAACTTTAAAATTTTTTAGTAATATATATATATATATATATATATATATATATATATATATATATATATATATATATATATATATATATATAATAGGTGAAACTGAGAGAAACTCAAATTAAAATTCCAAATTAAAGTTTCGATTTTGCACCATGTGTCCTAAATTATTTATTCTTAGAAAGAGTTCTATTTCTTAATTTTAGAATCAAATGTGGGATCATATCATAAATATTTATCCAAGTGAGTTGTTAAGTACAAAAACCAAAGAGTTTAGAATAAATGAATTGTAAAAAAAAAAAAAAGTGCTTCACAATAATAAAAAATAAAAAATGGACAATTTACATTTTATACCTAATAATATCCTTACAAATTTTTTTAAAGAGTTAACCAAATATAAAAATGATTATCAATAGTATTTAAATTATATATATAGGAATTATATTATGTATCTTATTGTATATCTTTAAGTATATCTAAACATATGCATGAGGTTACAAGCTAGTATATAATAATTGAACAATTCAATAAGCCCAAAATATTGAGCAGTAGATTTCCATGAAAATACCAAATCTATATGACTTACCGTTACTAGGTGGTGGTTGTGGTGCTGGAGGCATAGATTGGGGCAGTGGTGGTGGTTGTAACGGCATTGCTGATGGTTGGTTTGTGAAATGTTGGTTATCATACCTCATATTGCAACTTAGGGCTAAGATTCGCCACCCTATTTTGGCTTGGCAACAAGTTTTGGCTATATCCATCAAGCCACTTAAACACTAGACACATGAACCACCATTGATATCTCTAGTACATTGCATTAACCCATAACTTATCACGTACTGTTCGCTCAATATCATTGTCAGATTATTAGTGTCATACAACTTCTCTGCTACATTGGCACACTTTATTAGAGAATCCAACAAAGTAAGTGAATAAAAATCAGGTTGGTTAGCAGTATTCTGGCCAATAAACGCTAGTTGTTTAAGGAGAACACTGGAAATACGTGTAATATTTTTTAAACAATGAAAACTGTTATTTAAACAACATTAACAAACATGTCCTAATGCTTCCCAATATCATTATTTTAGATTTGGCAGTTTGATTGCATGGCAAAATTGGACCCAACCTGAACTTGAAAGGAGAATACTCATCTTAAACCTGATTTTTTTTTTACTTATATTAAGGGCCTGTTTGAGATTTGCTTAGCCTCCATTTGACAAAAATTATTTTTGCCAACTTAGTTTACTATTCAGCTTATTTTTTCCTATTATTCATGGGTCCTACTGCACTTTTTGGTATTATTCATGAGACTCACTGTACTATTGCAGCTAACTTTTACTTTTATCTACAATATTTTCAGTAAAAAATTTTCAGTTTCAGCAAAATAAGCAAATCCCAAATGATCCCTTATTTTGCTGAAACTAAAAACTTTTTGCTGAAAGTACTATAAATAAAAGTAAAAGTTAGCTAAAATAGTACAGTGAGACCTAAGAATAGTACCAAAAAGTATGGTAAGGTCCATGAATAGTAGCAAAATATGCTGAATAGTAATAAGCCCACATTTTAAGTTGGAGCCAAACACACACTAAAAATGGGTGGGGCCTTGACTTGACATATTTTTTTTAAAAAAAGTTTTTCCCAAAAAAAAAAAAAAAAAATCAGGCCTTAGATATCATTTTTTTGAAGAATAAAGTGAATTTTTTTAAAAAAATTCTAGCAAATAACTCACAATACCTTGCTTCTTGAAAATGCAAAAGGGGCATTAAAAAGAAGAGACTTATTATTGTTGTTGTTTCTATCCTTTCAAATTGAATTATGCTTGTGTCACTCTTACCCACATGGTAAGTTGTGAGTGGTAGAAAGGTAATGGTGGGTCCATGTGGAGGTCACCTCTTTACCACTCACAACTAGCCATGTGGGCGAGCTGTGGCACTAGCGTAGCTCTTTTAAATTAGTGTTGATATATTATGAGATGTAACTTATAAAAGTTTGGTTTAGAATTGCCATGTTCTTTGACTAAAATGTGATATATTTATTTTCTTGAAATTCAATGGCTTTTTAAGGCTTGTATCTACTATCTATTGATATTACGATGAAATGATTTGAAAACTAATATTTTATCAAGGCTCATACTCATCCAAATAAGGGATATTCATGAATCAGTGTCAATGAAATTGTAAAAAGAAATGAACAGCTTTTTGGTTCATTGTTTAAACTTTCATAGAATTCAATAGAAACATAAAATTCAAGAATAAAATTTTATAAATTCTAAAAAAATAAGTGCATACATTATTATTATGAGTTGTAACCACATACAAATAAAATTGTTAAACTCAAATCAATTGGGACAAGTATAATTTTGGTTAGAAATGCTGGAATTTGTATTATTTTATTATCAATGACCAGTTATAATTTATTGATCTGAGCTCTTTTTTGACATAAATAAATCTATGTTAATGTATTTTACATTAAGTAATTTGCTGTATGATTTACCAAGTGGCAAATATATGTTTTCAAAAAAAAATATATATATATATATATATATATATATATATATATATATATATATATATATATTTTATATGAAAATATATGGGTCAACTTGAAACTAGCCCATAATCTAGTTGACTTGACTTGTTTCTAAATCGTATAAAATAATGAGGTACAAAGAGTTTTATTTTTATTTTTTTATTTTTCAATAATTACCATGAGGGGTTTGAACCTTATAAGATTTCATGAAATCACCAAAAATTACAAACTAATTGAGTTATAAAATTCTTGACAAAAATTTTTCTTTTTTTATTTAATTATACAAAGGTATAGAGATAACTTTCTCACCAACTTACTTTGAATTCCGTACTATCAACGATTAACAAATAAGAATTCATAAAATGGGGACGAGAGTAAACCGCTATTATTGTTTGTGCCTAGACCAATAGGTTTCTCATGCTTTGAATATTTTCTTAAAAAAATTTTATCGGGACACGCTTTGAATACTTGATCTTATCTCCTAAATTTTATTTTTTTAAAAAAAAAATGCTACTCTAATCTCCTAAATATACTAATAAACGTAGATGGAGGATTACCTTTGAATATTTGCGGTAGACTAATAAAGGATAAGCCATGATAGCGAAAGGTAATTTCCTCGTTAGAGAAAGGTATTTTTATGGAAGAGGATTACTAATCCCATGTCTTATTTTTTTATGATTTGGTAAAATATAAAGTGAAGCATTAAATTTTAGTAATTTTTATGTATTTCTGGTGCATGGTGAATGATGCTCCCTTCTTTCATATTCATGATGAAGTTCACTTATTAAATTCACAATTAGGAGCACCATTTGCCATACTCCGAGAATATCTAAGTATTTTTCATATAAAATAGAAGATTTGTATTCAAATTTACAAGGTTAAAAGATAAATTAATTTTTTTAATGCATTTTTAGTAGTAATTTGATCATTTGCATTTGAAATTAATATCTACTCACAAACAGTTAGGATCAGTGACAACTAAAACATTATTGTGATAATTTGATTTTAGGAGAATTGAACTTTAGGCATTGGGCTACCGATTCATGATTCTATTAAGCGAGCGTCTGTTGTGCATGCGAAGTTTCAAGGTGAGACCAACGCAATTAGTTGATGAAGCCAAATATTGGATTCCTATTGAGCATTGTGAGCCCACGGTCAAACTTGGCTTCCAAACAGTAGAGTCAAGAAGAAAAGACTTTTGCTCAATATGTCTTCTGTTTGGATTTAATACAAATAAGAGAACTAATAAACAAGATCACCAAAATTTACATGTTGATAATATTTAAATACTTAATCTTATACAATTCAAAAAAACACAATTTCCTCCATAATAACAACATTGCAATCATTACTTAATTTGCAAAAGAAAAAAAAATTACAGTTACAACTCTATCACATTCAAAGCATGGAAATAACAAGACGTAATGGTATTCATAATTCATTATAATTGATAAATCAACCTAACAAAAATTACAACATTCTCATAACCTAATTCATTCTAAAATTTCAATAGAAGCATTCTCAATCCACTGTTCAAAATTACCAATATTCCAAACATTGTCAATCCACTCAAATCTTAATGTGATAAATGTTAATTATAGGGGTGTCAAATGGGTGAGTTTGGGGTGGGCATAATTGGGTTGGGTATATAAAACTCATCTACCCATTAAAACCCATTTAACTAATTACTTCTAATACAAACTCAACCAAACCCAATTATTATGGGTAAACCCCAACCCATCCAATTATTAAAATTACCAAAATACCCATAAAGTGAAAATGACCAAAGTACTCTAAAATCTTCAAAAATGTCCAAAATACCCCGAACCCTAAATATTACCAAAATACCCCTAAAACCCAAAAAATGACAAAAATACCCTCGAAACCTAAAAAATGACCAAAATACCCTTGAAACCCCAAAAATGACCAAAATTACCAAAATACCCACGAAACCTAAAAAATGATCAAAATACCCTCAAAACTTAAAAAATGACCAAAATACCCTCAAAATCTAAAAGTTACCAAAACTCAAAAAATGACCAAAATGACCTCGAAACCTACGAAGGGACCAAAAAACCCAATACCCAAAACCCAAAAAATGACCAAAATATCTCCAAAACCTAAAAATTACCAAAATACCCCCAAAACCCAAAAAATGAAAAAAAATACCCTCGAAACCTATAAAATGACCAAAATACCCCTGAAACCTAAAAGTTACCAAAATACCTCTAAAACCTTTATAAAAAAAAGGCCAAAATAACCCGAAGCCTAAAATTGACTAAAATAACCCCAAAACCTAAAAATGACCAAATGACCCCCTAAAAAGCCAAGAGTGATATATCAAGGAACTTAGTTTGGACCAACTACACTCGTTGAGGATAATTTCACTAGAATTGGCTTGCCGTCATTGTTGAGGATAACTCTCCAAGGCATGTGACTGAAAAATCACAATACTATCTTGTTTCAGGGTCCATTCTCTTTGGATCTCTCATTGCAAGTTATTATCTTCCATTCCCATATATATATATATATATATATAGGTAAATTTGAGAAAAAATCCAATTAGTTCAATCAAAACAAAAGAACAGACACACCAGTGAGAGGACATCATAAACTTAGATCAGTGAAGAGAAATCAATTGAGAAGAGAAGACCATACCTTAGTCGATTCAACTCATGTGCGAGTGTGAAAAGTAGACCGAGGGATACCAAGCTGAGAACCTGCGACAGTGAGCCTATGATATGCGATTGGTGACTGGTTTGTGGATTTGATGTCAAAGGCAGTGATGAATGGAGGAAGAATGAAAGCAGCAAAACTGAGAGAGAGAAATTAAATGGGTGAAACTGGTTATTTGTGATTGTTTGTTTTTGTTTAGACTAGATTTGTGATTTATTTTGTAGTTAATTTTTGTTTGTCTAAAGGTTATTAATGTTGCTCTTGGGGCATTTCTTTTGTTTAAATTGGAGGATTTTCTGGTTATTCTTGGATCAATATCCAACGGGCAAAAGGTTGGAGCAATTTTTTTTTTTTTTGGTTTTCATGGGTTAATATAAAAATATTTTGGAGGAGGGGTCAAAATATATATTTTGGGGCAAGTTTTTATTTTTCTTGTTAGATATGTATGCTAAAATCTCATTATTCTCTTGTCTGCATTAAGGTCTTTGGAGATAGGAAATTTCGGGCTTGCGTCATGTCATGTGGTTGAATTTGCAATAGATTTGGGAATTAGAGAATTGGAGATAGATTATCATTTTCAAAGTGTATTGAAGGAGCTCTCTACACAAGCAAAGACCATGCCATGATAAATCTCGGTCACCTTCTGCATGATATCAAGATTCTACTTAGTGGTCTTGGACATGTAAAATTCGAATATTTATTGGGTGCAAGGATAATAAGCTAAAGAGTATCAGAATCATGTATAAATAAATGGACATATATGATGGAATCAATGGGTTTGCATGGATGATGAGATTAGTTATATACACTTGTAAGGATGCATGTGTAGTTAATTTTAGCCTATGACCTTAATTGCTTGAATTAAATTTACTTTCATTGTAATCTACCTTTATGTGTAAAAATGGGTATGGGTTGCATACCAATGTTAGTTAGTGATGTGAATCCCTACTATCAGATATTAATAAGGGTCGATCCAATAGAACTTCTAGAAAATATTTTCAAGTTTTTTTCCAAAATAAACATTGTTTTCAAAAATTACTTGTGTTTCTAAAATGTTTTCAAGATAAACCATATTTCCATATATATATATATATATATATATATTTTTTCTTTCCAAAAGTGCTTCTAAAAAGTGAGTTGGTTTTCCAAAGAAAACCAATGAAACCCATTATTTTGAAAACAAAATAATTTTTTAAAACTTCGCAGGATTTTCCATTCTTGGAAAAATGCGTCTTTGAAAATATGGAGTTTCTTTTTGAAAAAGAAAATTTCAAAAACCCATATGATTATTTTTCAAGAAAATGGTTTTCCAAAAAACATGGAATATTCTTCTTGAAAACTACTTTCTAAAGTCCATGAAATTTTCATCCTCCAAAATGATTTTCCAAAAAAACCCATGGATATTTTTTTCCTTGAAAACTACTTTGTAAAAATCTACGCAATTTTCGTTCTTGAAATGATTTTAAGAAAAATCATGGGATTTTTATCTTGAAAAATACTACCTAAAAGATTCATAAGATATTCTCTAATCATTTGAAAACAAGATTTTGTTTTCGAATCTCTTCGGATTTCCCACTCTTTCGACTCTTGGCTCTTAGTGCATTTATATTTTCAATTTTTGTT
This sequence comes from Quercus wislizeni, assembly GCA_023055345.1. Classification (NCBI taxonomy): domain Eukaryota; kingdom Viridiplantae; phylum Streptophyta; class Magnoliopsida; order Fagales; family Fagaceae; genus Quercus; species Quercus wislizeni. The sequence goes on along the minus strand of JALGQJ010000017.1, from coordinate 2,055,051 downwards.
ACATAGTTTTCAAGTTATGGATATTTTTGAAAATAAGAACTTATGTTTTCTTGAACCGTAGGGTTAAAAACACTCAAAGTCCAAGGGTTTACACTTTACAACTCCCAAAGGATATTAAGGGGGAGGGGATTTGAACCCTAGGTGTCTTGAAAACACTAAAAAGTGATAATCAGTTGAGTTATAAGACTCTTGATTTGGTTGTTGCTATTGATTCTTAATGCATTCAATTTAACCAATTTCCAAGTTGTGGATGATTTTGTAAGTGAATTGTTTTTACTTTTCCATTGGATTTTATTGTTATGTTTTTTGACTAAATTCCCAAATAATTCCATTGAATTGTTTTTTGGGAAATGCTAACAAGTGCCCTTAGGGCACTGGTTAACAATCTAATTAAAGAACGTTTTGACATCATTTTTATGGGAAATGAAAAAAACTGTCAAAACATTAACTTTTTTTTTTTTCTTTTCCCATAGAAGCTTTTTTTTTAATTGGATTCTGAACCAGTGTCCTAAGGGCACTCGTTAGCATGACCTTTATTTTTTTAGTTCATGTTACAAATAATTCTATATCGAAATCCCCAAATTTTTTTTTAAGAAAATAAAAGAATTTATTTGTTGCAATTTTCTAATTTATTATACTTGAAAAAGAAAAAAAAAAGGATCTACATGCCTAAAATAACTAGCTAAAATTAATATAAAGGTTTGGGTTTCAAACGTGAGACCATTATGATTTTAATTAAATAATTTTAAATTATGAAAAATTATATAATTTTTTTTCTTTTATTTCATTTTGGATTGTTGTTATAGTTTTTAAAGAAATTTCGTTCACAAAACAAATAATTTGTACATTAAAACTTTGAATTTTATGCAATTATATATCGAGTTTTTATTATTGCAATTTTATATATTGAAGGAAAATAATACATATGACCACCCCTAATTATTCTGTTGATGAGCCGACCCCAAATTTGGGACTGACTTTTTTTTTTTTAAAAAACACATACATACACAAGGAAGAGAAAAAGGGGTTCTAACACAAACATGCACACAACTCTACTCAAAAGCCACATTTGGCTTTTATTAATAATAAATGTATATTTTTTAAGGGAATAACATGTGTTTATGAAATGATATATGAGATGAATATGTAATTTTATATTATCACTAGTCATTGCAAAACATTGTGTAATATGCCACAAAATCATGAATAAACATAAAAATCAAACATATATTTGTTGAAAACACACATATAGTGAAACATATGTTTATATAATTTGCACAATGCCAAATTAAATATAGTAAAATAGTTAATAAATATAAATTTCTATGCTTTTATTTCTTTTGATAATGTATGTAATAACTCATGTTTACTTTTTACCTCTTTCTTTCACCCAAACACCTTAGGTAATATTTTCGTGTTTTTTATTTTGTTTTTGGCATCTCTAACAGTAGGTAGATTTCTATGATTATGATGATTGAAAATACTGAATATTGAGAGATCACCATTGTTTAAGCATTTGTGAAACATATAACAAATTAGGAGATGTTAACCAATTAAAGCATTGGTTTAAGAACTATTTTTAAAAACATTTTATTGGGAAAATGATAATAAAAAAAAATATTGTCGACAACTTTTTATATTTTCCATTAAAGTGTTTGCAAAACTTTTCTATTATGATTTATAAATAGTTGCCCTAAGGACATTTATTAACATATTATAATATATTGATGGAGATAACCTTGTCTTTTGCATTGTTACACATTCTAACAATTTTAAACCACTACATACTATTACAATCTTAATAATATTAGCCTAGGGAATACTCAGTAAGGTACAATTTAATAATACAAGCCAATTAAGTTAACTTTAAACGAATGTGTACAACTAAAAATGAAATAATTTGACTAAATTCATCATGATTGTTTTTTAGGGAAGTCCTTCTATCGACAACAAATTATCTGTGTGAAGCTAAACAAAGAGGCAATAAGTATTATTTAGGGAAAATTGCCTTTTTGGTCCCTATATTTTGGCTGTATTTTCATTTGGTCCTTAAGTTTTTATAACTTCATCTTTGTTCTTCATATTTTTAAATTAACTATCATTTTAATCCCTATCTTACCCTCATTTAAGGACCAAAACAATAGCAAATTTATAAATATAAGGATTAAAATGAAGTTATATAAACTTGAGGACCAAATTAAAAGTACCAAATATATGGACTAAAACGCTAATTGCATATTATTCATTTTGTACATAAGTATAAACATATGTTATTTATCTTCATATATACAAATATGAATAAATATTTATTAGGTGGGTTGGAAAGAGGAATAAGAGTTTATTATGAGAATCAATGAAAATAACAAACAAGCATCTAATAGATGGTAGTCAAGGAATAATAATAATAATAATAATAATAGTAATAATAATACTAAGTCAACTATATAACATATGTTATTCATGATTAAAAAATATTTTGCGGTGTTGTAAATCTCTCAACATAAATTTATAGAAAAATTATTTTAATTTTAATGGATATAATTTTACTCATTTTATTAAAATTTTAATTTGTATATATAACTGAGATTGAGAATCTTGGGGTTGATTGATAATAGCTTAATTTTGCATATTTATACCATTATTAGGGAATATTATCTTATTTATCTTATGTCAATTCATGAATTTTATATTTAATTTTGGAGTAATGTTGAATAATTAATTTTGTACTTAAAATGAATTTCAATGCATGACTATGTCTTTGATTTGAAGGAGAATAAATTTGATTGAAACAAGATTTATCAAGAATGAAATGAGCATATTAAAAGAAGACTAGTTATCTAAATTTTGATGAGAATCATAATGAGGTTAAAAAATCTCAACCCAATTAAATTCGAGTCCAAATGGAGCAAGAAATCAAAGGTTCACACTAACTCTAATTCCAATTCACCGTAGGATTTTATCAAAAATATTCACCTAAGAATACAACCCACATAGTTTTAGTATTTTGAGCATAACTTTTTGCTCAAATATTGAATTGTGATGATTCAAGTTAGGTTAAAATGATAACTCAAAAGACTACAACTTTAAGATTATGGAAAGTCCAAATTCTATGTTAATGGGCCAAAATAGTTGGTTAAATGATGCCTGAAATCATTTAGCAAAAAAAAAAAAAAAAAATGAAGCTTGAAAATCAATTCTGCCCCAAAAAAGAAGGGAAATTTAATTGTAATAAAATTTATTGGCTTATTTAAAGGCTATTTAGGTCAAAATTCAAGAATGCTAGCCTCATAATGAAATTAAGTTTTCTTTGAATTCCTTTTCAATTTTTAGAATTTTCTTTGGTGTGATGACTTGCTAAGGCAAAGGATGAAACCCAACCTACCTTTGATATGGTCAAACAATACTTCTATGATTTTAATGTTTATTTTGTTCTGTTTATGATTGATTAATATATGAGTAATACTACTCACACAAATTATTTTACAACATTTTACAAAATATTGATATGACTAACCTCTTATTGGTTTTTATCTAGACTTACCATTAAATCACTTTTTTATTTACTAATAATCACTCATTACATCAACAGTCTGTAAATTTTTATTTATTTTTTAAATAGTTTGTATCTCTGGCATTATTCTTTATGAATATAGATAAGTCTTTTGTTATGTATAATTTTTTACTTTAATATAACCGCTAGTCAAATTAAATGCTTAGAATTTCCTCCAAATTAATTGGCTAGTTTTTGAAAGAAAATATTGTAAAATTGGAAGTGGCAGCTTACATTTTACTGTTGTCCACATTTTGTATTTATATTCAAATATACAGAAAACATTGATAAGTTACAACTGAAAGATAATTACAGCCTAAATACAATCTGCAGAGTCTATTACTAAGTGAAGATTACGTGATTAATATAATCTATAAAGTCTATCACCAAGTACCAAGCACTCTTTCTCAAAAAAAAAGTACCAAGCACACAAGCAAGGCACAGCTTGCAGCATGCAACATGAAAAAATAGTGGAAGACCATGTATCTTTGATGCTTTTTTTTAAAATTTTTATTTTTTAAACAGTATTGAGAGTAAGGGAGACAGAGGGCCCGGCCATCTCTAACCTCAAGAAAATTAGAAAAAAAATCCATTTTGACCCATCAGAATTACAAACTGCCATCCAACGGATCAAATTGTGAGCAAAAAATTTGTTTCTTTACGAACAAACCCAAAATCCCATCAAGAGAGAGAATCCAAAACTAGCTTAATATTTGAAGTGATCAATTTAATGGACCTGGGGGAGCAAAAGTGTCATGTTGTAGAGCCTCAATCAACATATACCTTGAATACTTGGAATAACCCTGAACACTTGGCAATTACTAAGCTTATGGTCATAAAATAACATACAGACCAACAAGACAAGCACCAGAACCTTGGGCACCCGGAATCAGTATCAACTAATCACTGGCAGAGACCCTATCAAATTCAATAAAAGGAAGATGAATCCAGTCACAATTCTCACATGGAAATGGAGTTCATAAGCATTTGGATAAAAATTGTATGACAAAAACTGTTCCAACCAAGCCCAATAAGCATGTAAAACATTGGCTCAACATAGTAGTTGACCAAATCAGAAACCAGATCCCCCACTGAATTTCCTCATACAAGTACTTTGGATTGGGCCCAAAATGTGCTAGCAGAAATTCCAGAAGTACCTTAAGCATTTCCCCAGCAGTACTGGATATCCAGAACACAATCATAAAAAAATGCCATGAGCACTTGTGCTGTGCAGGCATCTGCTCAGTTTTTGGAGCCCTCTTTTTAAAGAGGAAGCACGTATGACCTATACTTGAGATCTGCAAATGAAATTTAAAGAGAACATTAGGGCCATATCAATTAAACAAAGAAAAATAAGACATCAGGACCAGTCCAATCAAGTATTCACAAGGTCATGTAGCTTGTGCTCATTTCTCTGCAACACTATTTTATTGTTTTTAATGTTTGTGTCTATTGTGTGGGGGTTAAAGGTTCTTAATTCTCCTCTAATATAGATAAGTTTGCAGACAAAATTTGTCAGTAGGTGCTACTTAGGTCATAACTGGCTTTGCATACAATCAGGTGAAAACATATTACTGATTCATGTAGAAAGCAGGCCATGGTTGACAACCCAAAGAGTGGCCAAAAGCAAGATTGGGATATATAAATGTTGGAGATGGTAAAAGGCCATTTTTCTTCAAAATTTTTGAAATTCTAGTGGGGATAGAGTTCCAGATATCTCTGCATAGACTAATAAGAAGGAAAGGGGAGGGGAGTTTGGTTGTCTATGATGACTCTCTTGTTTTATGCACTCCCTAGAATAATATGTAATTAGATCTTTGCATAAAAAATAATAATAATAATAATCAGTGAAATCTTAATATATGCACAATACCAGTAGCATACATTAAAATGCAAATGAAAAATGCAACATTTCTGCAGATCCATGATGAGATATAAAAACTCACCCATTTTCACTCCTTGAATGTCATCATCAAAGTCTATATCATGACTTGTTCAGCAGTATCTTTCACCTGATGTTGTACGTGCAAGTATCAAGTACAATTCGTCGAAGTTCATCGAGGCTTTATTTCTGTACAACTGCACCTCCAGGTGATCCTGCATGTATATTGTGTCAGTTCACTATCACCCCAAAGGTAGAGATCAAATCAAAAAGTGAACAAAAAACTAGTGTATTTATCACTTGCCACAACCATTTGTTTAGTATCATCCCAAGAAAATCCATTTTGACCAAGAAGACTCTTTACATCCTTGCATTAAGTCCACAAATTGGTGTAATTACTTTTCTAGACCTTTTTATAGCTGCCTTGATGCAAGGAGCACCAACATTATTTCATAGGTACCTCTTATGATCTCATCATGTGAAAACAAGCCATTTTGTCTTTTCCCTTTATTATAAGTGGTCTGCTAATAAGCCTTGCCTGCCCTGAAGCAAAATCTGACACATTCTTGATGTTTCATAAAAACCATGATAATGAGAACTGCACAAAACCCGCAATTGACTTAGACAAAATGTAAATTCCAGCCAATCTGGATGCAGATAATCAAAGGTCATTAGCATCCAAAAATCCCCACCTTTAATTTATATTTTGTATAGCCTAATATCAAACTACAAGGACTAAGAAAGAAGAACAACTCACATTGAGATTGCAAAAGATCTAGATTTATATTCAACTTCCGGCAGAAACAAAACAACTACATCTTGATTTAATGCATGGAACTTAAGCGCATATTTTTTCATATACAAGCCTTCCACTGCCTTTGTCATCAAGTAACCAACTCAAGGGATGACAAAAAACTGAAAAAGTGCATCCGAGAGTGCGTTTCCTCCTCCAAGCTTATGTCAGGGCAGGACAAGAAAATCTATTGGAAAGCCTTTGGTTATTTTGTACAAACTTTTAGCTGTCTGACATGATACTTAGAAAGAAACAAAACATGATTATCAAATCAAATCAAACATAAAGAGATTGCACTTCAATATATCTTACATTAGCCACATGGATCAGCATATCATGGAGAGGAGTAAAGTAGGTTGGCAAACACCCAAGAGAACTCTTTAAAAGAGAAATCCTGCCCCCCTTTTGAAAAGTACAATTTTTTTCATACCTCATTGTCCACATCTGTTCAATCACTAAATTCCAAATTGCCAAGATAAAGATCCTGATAGCACCTACAAATTTAATATGGCAGAAAGAGATTCTATCTTACGGCCTAGAAGACTTGCCAATCCTTCTCCAATGACTCAAAAGAAAATTGTTTCGATATCATAATAGGACCTTCTTCAATTTTTGATCAGGAGGTTCTAATTTTCTGTCAATCATGGAATAAAGTTTTAACCAAGTGCTAGGCAAGAATATAGGAAATCAAGAGAGATGAAAGCTCACCTTGAAATTCTCTTTGAATGAGAATTATGGAGTAAACGACTTGTTTGATGCTGTGGATCTTGTGGGAGTCTAATAGTCATGAAGTGGTGGTCTGGTGTGAGGAGGGGTTCTTTAGAGATAAAAATGAACATGAAAGAACCAAAAATAATTTGATGCCCCTCAAATGAATTTCATTAAAAAAAAAATCGTACATACAGAACTTAAATAAACAATAATAACTATCTTCTGCTATGTAATTTAGAGTCTAAATACACATGGTTAATAGCAACTTTAATTTCTCAACATCAATAAGATGTACAAACATAAATATTGAGTGGATAGAAGAAGAATCACAAACTGCACAAATGTTTGTCTTTTTCCCTCTTTTTGTTATCTTCATTGACTGAATGAAGCCAATAAAACTCCCTTCCAGTGAGCCCTTTAGAAAAAGATTCCTAGTCCTAAGCCTGCAAAGATAGAAACTTTAACATTAAAACTCAACAGAAAGAAGATCATATAAATGCCTATGTCAGGGTTGGTTTGTGAAGGGACAAACAAAAGGAAAGTGATCCCAAATGCCAATCGGGTTCAATAAATGTAGAAACTTTAAGGATAATCAAGCCCAAAATTCACAATACTCTTTGAGTAAAGGCTAATGGTGCGTCAAAAAGAAAGCCTAAAAGTGCTACACAACAAAAGGCTGGAAAAACATGAATAATGCATTATATCTAAATATTTTTGTGCATGCAACATGATGAAGAATTTAAGAGAGGTGGTAAGTGAAAGAGAGAGAACCCTATTGTGCTCCCAAATTCACACCAAACCCTTGTTACATGTTGCTCTTAAGTCTTTAGTAAGGAAGTTTGAGTGAAATAAGTATGGTAGTTAAAGGAATAAAGAAAGTTTTAGTTCAGAACTTGATGAAGAGCTTTATATTAGCTTCGGGACTACTGTGCATCCTTTGTGTGGTGGTCACTCCACAAGTATAGATGTTTGTAGGGTGTGGGATATGGGAGGCAAGGGCTAGGGTTCAAGTTTTCAGAAGAGAACTTCATACATATATATACTTAGATTAGGCTAGAATAGAGATTCTATATTGTTAAAAAAAAAAAAAAAAGCTTTGGGGCATTCCTAGGGTCCAAATTTGAATAAGGATTGCAGCTATTGACTGCTATGTTATAAAGAATATGTAAGCTTCATATTTAGCTTAGGTAGAGAAAAGACCTCATTTAGTCACAGTTAAGGAATTTTGTTGACTAAACCTAATTTGCTGAGCTTTTTGGGCTAAATCGACACATTGGAAAGCTATCAAATGTGACAAATCTTGTTAGAAGTCAATAAATGCAACAACTTGCATTTGTTGGCTGAAAATGGGTCTAGTCGCACTTTAGCAACATAGAACAGAGTGATAGAGTTCCGTTTGTATGAAAGTGGCCTGCATGTGACTTTCTTCATAGACCTTTAGATTTTTGCCAGTGGCCCAACCCACGTAGCAAATTTTGTATTTTACTCAATCATACCCTCCAAACCACACTTTCTTAAATCTCATCAAAGTTACATGGGCTTGAACCATGTAACTTTGATAGGGTTCCGTTTGTATGAAAGTGGCCCGCACATGACTTTCTTTATAGACCTTTAGATTTTTGTAAGTGGCCTAGTCCACTTAGCAAATTTTGTGTTTTACTCAATCATACCCTCCAAACCACACTCTCTTAAATCTCATCAAAGTTACATGGGCTTGAACCATGCATAAAAGAATAATAATATTATTACAAAATATAAGTAATGGGCCCAAAAATAATTGGGCTTTGCTCTCACTAGACCTGTAGAATTTTTCGCTGAAATGCCATGAACAAGCAAGTTGTGGGCTGCAAGTTTGCTCAAAAAGAAAGAATAGACATCAAAACAAAAGAAGAAGGGGGGGATTTGTTAGATAAACAAATTTATATTAAAGAGAAATATGCAAGTTATTATTACATATGAAAGACGTTATACAAGGGGATTTATGAGGCAGGTTTTATGTTTTATTTATTAATTTCTCTTTTTCGGGCAAAAGGCAGGTTTTATGTTTTAGTCCTTGTGTAGGCACAGTTTTGTAATAGAAATGGATCAAAATGGATGAAGTGGACCAAACCGGATCAAAGTGGACCAAAATAGACTGAATTGACCAAAATGGATAAAGTGAATCTAAACTGGACTAAATGGACCAAAGTATACTGATCTGGACCGAAACAAGAAATACGTTAATAGATGCTTTTAGAGCAATTGTTGAAGAAAAATAAAATAGGCTATATCTATATTATTAAGAAGCAAAAAAGAGTAGCAAAAAATATATATATAATTTGATTATTTATTTATTTATTTAATACCAAAAGTGTCTCCAATCAATTGCCTAGGCAAAATGGAAAAAATTGCATTGAAAATTCCACCTTAATGGTTGCTTTTAGAACAATCAATAATAGGAATCTTTTAACAAATCAACAAAGTACTCTTTGATACAAATGCATACAAAGACAAGATAATCAAATTCAGTATGGGTAGGGATACATGCATCCCAATTATCATTGTACTCACTGCTAAACCTATATGGACTAATTTACCAATACTCACGGTAAAAAGGAGGAAACCAATTACGTTTCAAAGCAAAGCCTTGCACCTCTTGAACTGTATTTTACAAACAATTAAGAAGTTATAAATCAAAAATCTTAATTTCATATGTACCCAAAAAGAAAATATAAAATTTCTTTAAAATATTGTAGGTTTTACAACGTGAATAATGGTGGTATGAGATTGTTGCTGTTGGGAAAATATTTTTCATAATTTGTATATGATTAATTATTTCAAAATCATTGACTATGTAAAATTGTAAATAATACAATCCATGTGACATGTGAGGGAGTTTATCTTTTTTCATTAACATTGTACTTGGTTTTTTATTTTCCTTAAGATGGAAGTCATACCATTTTTAGAGATTATTAACTTTATTGTACCTGTCTCTCACACACATACAAAATCCACATTAATTACAATGATCCTGGATGGTGTAGGATATGTTATCACAGTTTCTTTGCACACATGCACAATGTACATTCCGTGCGTGCCTAGAAGTGTTAATCATTACAACGTTGAAAATTGGCATAATCCCTCTGTACTTGGTAGGGGTATGGTTCTATATATCCTCTCTGATACACATTCTTTTGAGTTAAAAAATAAAAAATAAAAAATAAAAAAATTCTAGATCGCCTTTATAAAATAAAAAATTTGCTTAATGGGTAAAAACAATCTCTTCTATATGAGGCCATTTTAGGGATCTTTTATGAGGTGTTTGAAAATCCTCAAGGTGGACTGTCTCCGAAACTAGAAGTGGGACTCGGACAGGCCTTATCTTTTCATAGTAAAAATATCAATATACTTTGTGCAGCCTTGTCTAATTTTCTTGAGCACACATATGTATAAGAATTTGTAATTATTTTAGTTTTTTGTTTTATTTTCATGACCACAGACTAGTAGGGGTGGCTTGATGCATTTGGGGGCCTAAGGCAAAAATTGATCATCTTGTTTGAGATGCAAAATTACTACTAATTAACATGAACTATGTAGAATTTAAAAAAAAAAAAAAAATTTATAGACAGAAAAAATTTGACAACATTTTTCTTACTTGTTGATGTAATAAATTGATAATAGTAAGTAAAACAATGGTATTAGTGGTAAACTTAGATGAAAACTAGTAAAAGTTTGCTAACTAAACTCTTATTATTATTCTTATTTTTTTAGAAGTGCAACATTCACAATATTTTTTTACAACAAATCCTATAAATTTTAAGCTACTTTTTGTTTTCTATTTGAAAATATCACTATAATTATTTTTTTCGCCATCAACAATAAATTGTAACAACCTGGTACTTAGCATTAGTTGTAAAAATATTGTGAAAAATATTGTGAATGTTGCATTTTTCTTTATTTTTTATTTTTTTTTTCTTCTAGTAAAAAAAAATTATTTTATTTATTGATTATAAATAACCCTATTGGTTAAAATTTGGGTGCCTTTTTTTTACTTGGGGTCTTAAGCGATTGCATTTTTTGCTCTACCATTCAGCCGGCCCTGCAGACTAGTTTCAGCTCTCAATAATAGCTAAACAAGAGTACAGCTTCGTGTTTAGATTCAGATTCTCATTAGATACTACGCATGCTAAATTAAGGGCTCGCATTGTTACGCATCTTTAACCAAGTCTAAAAGAAACTTACAAAACGCAATTGCGGATCAAAATTTAGCAGTATGCCCATATTGTAACATTAGACTACTGAATGTTAACATAAGAAACAACACCGGAATATTGTACATTTTCCTTAAAAAAAAACTGTACTTAAGTTTTGCGCCCCCCCCCCCCCCAAAAAAAAAAAAAAAAAACTTTTTGATGCATGATCACATTAGATTATGTCAAATTTTGGTCTAACGAAATTTACTTTTGTTATTTTAATAAATATACTCCTGCATCAACCTCAATATATATATATATATATATATATATATTTCTAATCCTATTTAAATATTATTTGTATTGTTTAATGTGTTTATATATATATATATATATATATATATATATATATATATATACACACACGGTACTTAAAAATCTTTCTATTATACTTGCTAATAGGTAGAGTAGTAGAAGAGCTAATCATATAAAAATTTTTGCATACATAACCAAAAAAAAATTCCATAAATTACAAAACAATATATATGACTATCAAATAGAGAAATATAAGAGAAGTATAGATTCTAATTATTCGTATTTCTCTATAGTTCTTAATCTTTGGATGAGCGAATTTTCCTTACTGTCTGCATTGGATAAATTAAAAAATTCAAATATAAATAATTATACCAAAGAAATAAGTTTTATACACTCCAATGAAACAACACACTTTAAAAATAAATTGTATCTTAAAAAAGGGTAAATTGCAAATTGCATCCCTAAAGTTTGGGGGTAATTGGATTTTACACCTTGAAGTTTCAAAATTTGAATTTTACTCCATTAAGTTTGGGGTGTTTAGATTTTACATCCTGTCGTTTTAAAATTTGGATTTTACTCCATAAAGTTTGTAAGTGTCTAGATTTTACACCCCAAAATTATGAAATTTTAGGGTGTAAAATCCAAATACCCTCAATCGTTAGGGAGTAAAATCCAAACACCCATGAAATATAGGAGCTAAAATCTAAATTTTGAAAAGTCAAGGTGTAAAATCCAAACACCCCCCAAACGTTAGGGGTAAAATCCAAATTTTGAAATTTCAATGTGTAAAATCCAATCACCCCCAAACTTTAGGGATGTAATTAGCAATTTACCCTAAAAAAAATTAAACTTTAAAAACTCTAAATAAGGAAAATAAATGTGACAAATAAGAGAAGATGGCCAAACTTGGGTATGCCGTGACACATAAGAGAAGGTATATCTCATGAGCAATGGTGCAATAAGAAAATTTATTCAAAGGCCAACTAATTATAACAAAATTCTTAAATGAAAAAAAAAAAAAAAAAAAAAAAATCATGACTCAAAAGGAATACGTAGTTCCGTATATTAACTTTTAACTCGATAATGTTGTGCCCAATGTTCTTAATTGATTAAGAAATAATCAAGGATCATGTTCTTAAAAAGCAACATCTATTTGTATCGGATCATATTTTTGAGCTCTTCAAGGGAGTTCAACACCTAAATTTTCATCATTTGGAACCAAGCATTAAGCAATAGCTTCTGAAATTTTGAAAATTCTTTCTCTTAAAATATGCATCAATGCTTCTCAATATATATATATATATATATATCAATGGTTATTAGATGGTTTGTCCATAAATTACTCACACTTTAAACACTAAATAATTGAATTTAATAAAATAGTTATATAACTAATTTTATAAAATATAAACAGCGAAGAGTATACTCAAAACAAACAATTAAACCATTGTTTAAGAAATAATAAACAAAACTATTATATGTTATATATTATAATATACATATATATATATATATATATATATATATATATATATATATTTATTTATTTATTTAGGTAACTGTAAGGGGAATGAACTTTAACATGGGCCGAAGGCCCAAAGTCCAGCAAATCAAACTCTGGAGGATGGGCCTGGCCCAAATATGAGGAAGGGAGTAAAGAGGCCTGTGATGTAAAGGGAAGCTCCCTGAAAGAAGCCCCACGGAGATCCAAGCTAACTGCTACCCCGAGGCTTATATCCGAGGTGGTAAGCAGAGCTTCTCCTCTGGCAGATACGTAAAGAACCATGGATAACCAATTCCCTGCTTGATCTGAGATGCCACTGTCACCACGATCACCTCGGGAACCGTCACAAAGGGATAAGGATCATAGAGGTAGCCACCTCCACATTAATGAGATGCTCCCTACCGAATCTCTTCCACATTAAATGCTAGTAAATTGGCTTGAACAATACAAACATCCCCCAAAAGTCCTCCTTCTTGCTGAAAAGGTGGTAAGGCATAAAGGTGATGTGACAAGTATACCTAAGATTCAGTAGGAAACAGGCCAGCTAGGGGGATAAGGGAGGGGAAGATGCCTATAAAAGAGGGGGGGGGGGGGGGGGGTGCAATGTGAAAGGGGTGCAGAAATATTTCAAAGAAAAAAGGCTAAGGAAGAACAAGAGAGCAAAAATTGTAATAGTAGACTAAGGATAAGAGTTTTTGGTTTCTTTCTAACTCTTTGTACCTCTGGAAAACAGTTGATATATCAATAGACAGCTTTATCAATCATCTTTTCTTTCTAATCATTTGTTTATATCTCCCACTGTGAAAGCAAGGAAGTCAATATTGTATCGGAGGCTGTACTGATTTGGCCAGCGGTACGATATATTTCAGATACCAGTCAATACCGGTGTACCATTTTGGATTTACCACTATAAATAAATATATATTCATTAATTTAAGTTTTATTGATTTAATCTCATAAATATAAGTTTTATAACCATATTGTCAATGACTCAATCCTTAACTTGTAATTCTAATGCAAGCCCAATAAAAAGTAATAGATACATTTATTAAAAAATAATAACAATCAAATTAATATTATATTTTATTAAAAATAAGAACCAATCTGCCATCACGTGGGGCTTTTAAAATTTCAATTCATTTGGTAACAAAAGTCAAAACATGCTAGCGGTAAAGTAATAACTATCAGTAAATATCAATTTGAAGGGTTTTTAAAACATGCTAGCTATAAAGTCTATTTCTTGGTCATGCTAAATATCATTTGAGAGGTTTGAAAAACTGAGAAAGAGAGAGAGAAAGAGAAAGAGAAAGTTAGATGGACGCAGAGAGAGGGGAGATGAAGATGAAGATGAAGTAGCAGCAGCCAAAATCAGTCCACGGCCCTGACTTGAGGTGAGAGTGAGAAAGAAATACTTTTCTTTTTCTAGTCCAGTATGAATTTACAGGCCAAAATTCGATATAAGTCACCGGTACAACTGAAATGACCCGGTAAGGCCAGTATATTTTCTGGAACAAAACTACCTTGTTTCTGTACCAGCATAGGTACCGGTATGATAAATGCCAACCGTATTGGCCGATACGGTATGGAATTGACTTCCTTGTGTGAAAGTCCTCCCTTGTATTTCTCATAAATTAATTGTGCAAGTTAACTACTTGATCACTGTAGACTTACAGTGTTCGTATTTTTACACTAACAATAACTATTAAACTATTTTATATTAGATGTTAGTATAATGTATTATATATTATTATGAATAATGAATAAAGTTGATTCTAAAAAGAAAGTGGCTAAAATGAAAAATGCATCATCTAATTTTGACTGAAATTCATTTCAAACATTGCATTCAATTTTGTAAAAAATATTCCATTAAAAAAATTATATTTTTCACATGAAAAAAAAATCTATAAAAATATTTTATAGATTTTCTAAGTTAGGTTTTTTTTTTTTCTTTCAATCTTTATTAGTTAATGATATACTTAATGGCAATTGCTTAAAAATACAATATTATCTTAATATTTGTAGGAAATACCATATCAAGTGAATGTTTAATTACATGTAAATATGTGAATTTAAAGGTTGTCTAGAATGCTTGATAGAGATACCATAATGCTTGATTTAAAACAAAAAAAAAACAAAAAAAAAAAACATTAATGAATAATGGCATGTTTATGATGATATATTTTTAGAAGGAAATATTTTGAAATGTTAGCAACACTTAGTTATACTATAAGTTTCGTGGGGGAAAAATATACGCTTAAACGGTAGAGCATGTTCAGGATATAGCAAGTTTCCTATAAAACAAAAAGAAGGATATAGCAAGTAGAATTGGTGTTTCTTTTTCCTTTTTCTTTTTTAGTAATCTTCTTTTTCCGAATAGCCCTGTGATCATGTTCATAACTACTATTAAGTGTTAACTAAACATAATCTATACGATTAAAACATCACAACATTAACCCACAAATGTACTTAATATTTTAAATTAAGGTACATTGACATTTTTGGCAATAGACACCAATAGGGTGATTTGAATAATTGGGTTGAAATTGTTAACTTAATATCAAATTATAAAAACACAATCAGTATTAAAATAAATTATAAAGATACAATACTTTTTTCAAATTACATCTTCAAATCACGATTTCGCATTAAGAAAATGCAATTTTATAGCACATATTTCATCCATGATTGTAACCATTAATCAATTTAAAATTTTGATGGAACGACAACTATTAAAATTTTCAAAACTCTTCGTGTTTGTTTTGTTGAAATGATATTATTTTTTATTGAATTATTATAAAATGGATACAAATAAATTATATATACCTTAAAAAAAAATTAAGGTTGTTTCTCAAAAATAAAAAATAAAAATTAAGGTTATACATAGCTAAAATAAAGGAAATAAGCTAGCTGGGCTAATAAATTTAGAAAGAAAAAAAAAAGATTAAAAAGATGAAGGGCCCATAATGACCAACCCATCTCAATTAAAAGAAAGTGGGGGAGATGGGAGAGGGCCATTGGGCAAAACAAAGGAGTTTGAATTTTCTGTTTCATTTTTTCTACTTCACTTTATACTCTACCAATAAAAACTTGTTACATGTTAACCTAATTAATTAAATACTATCATTAATTAATAATGGGCACGTTACTCACACGACTTTTGTTTTTCATTATTTACAACCTATTGTCTTCGTTGTGAAAATATTGTGTTTCTGAACATTTTCAAGTTTTAATCACCTAGGAGAAGGGCTGGTAAGTTTGGGAGAGGTCGTTGATGGCAAAGATGACGATTTGGGAGTTAGTTATTACTGTAGTAGTATTGAATAGAAAGGCAAAATGACAGAAATAAGAAAAGAAAACCTTAAAAGAAGCATGGTTTTAGCCAGATGAAGTGGATATTTCTCTTTCTAACCTTATATCAAAATAAGAAAGAGAAACTTCTCACCAAAAAAAAAAAAAAATGAAGAAGAAGAGAGAAAAATCTATAGTAACAACAATAACGAAAATAACATGCTACATGGTATACAACAAATCAACAATCACAAGAAAACTAACATGCTTTTCTTTTTATTTTTATTCTATAGTAACAACAATAACGTAAGACCATCATCTTTTGAGTTTTGAGAATAAACTTCACCGAAGTGTCAAAAGATTTTAAGCAAATAAAAAATAAAAAATCAATAGGAACCATTCTAAATAAGAAACTTGGGGCTCATCAATTAATTATTGCAAGTATGCTTCTTTGGTATACAACAATTCAACAATCACGAGAAAAATAACGTGCATTTTTTTTTTTTTAATGAAGAAAAATGTTATTCAAAATCAAAAATAGTAGTCATAATACAATTAAAGCAACAGAACCAAAATTATTATAATTATAATAATAACAAGAAGGATAAATAATAAAAGCAGTACATAAGCACACCAAACAAAATCTTTGCAACAACGCTAAACACACCAAAGCCTCCCATAAAAATGCATTCATCTTACTCCAAT
The DNA here is from genome assembly GCA_023055345.1 of Quercus wislizeni. NCBI lineage: Eukaryota > Viridiplantae > Streptophyta > Magnoliopsida > Fagales > Fagaceae > Quercus > Quercus wislizeni. Next base: position 2,038,131 of record JALGQJ010000017.1, on the reverse strand, counting down.
TGTGCACATACCAACTTACAAAACATATAGCTTTTCCATGCAAATTCTGAAGGCCCCCAATCAACCAACTCATCCCAAACCAGCTACAAGAGAGTAACAAGTTACAAGCGAAAATTGTTGTTGGTTACAAATTCTGAAGGCAATGAGGAAAACTGAATACAAGAGAACAAGAAGAAGGTCTTATTCTTTGTCCATTAAATCGTCTCTTCCCGATGATTTGTGGACAGAAGTTCTTGGTTCTGTTGCCTCAACGTCGCTGACAGACTTGCTCAATGTCAAATTGAGCTGCAAGTACTTTTCGGAGTTGGCAGAGGATTTTTATATCCTTCAACGGGCATCAATCAAGAAAATTCCGGCAAATCCTTTTTGTTTGAGTAAGAAAGCATCATCCTTTTTAAAACTTTGTTTGAAGTCTGGAAACCCCGAGTCCTTATTTAGACAAGGAGTGATTGATTATTTTAGTTTGGGGAGGATAAAATCAGGGCTTGAGTACTTGAAAAGAGCGGCTGATAAAGGACACCTAGAAGCAACATACTTGTATGGGATAATTCTACTATGCTCTGAGGGTGAATTGAAGCAAGAGGGTTTAAGGATTCTATCTTCTTTGAAAAGGTCAAACTCAGGTGGCTTAAAAGAATGCCGAAAGAGAACGAAGACTATGATGCAAAGTGGTTTTTGGGTTAGAAATTTCATTGGAATTAGACAACAAGTATTGTGTTGCCGTAAAGAACCATGCCAAGTTCTGAAAAGGAATAGTGGATGGGAACCAAATGGCTTTGAGTTAGATGCAGATGATGATGCTCTTTGCGACGCTTGTAGCTGCAATTGTGAAGTTGAATGGTTTTCTAATGTCTTACCTGGAAAAGAAAGAGGATGAGAATCAATTGGCTGAATTAGATGCAGATGACCATGTTCTTGCATCTTTTTCTTTTATTATTTATTTACTTATTTTTTGGTACCCATGCGTTTTACGTTTTTTAGTTTTTAATTACCACTTCAAAAAAAAGTTTATGGTAATAGGCGTTTTTTCACTCTTTTGCGCTCTTTTTCTTGTATGTGAAAAACACCGGTTCCCTATATGTCATTATCTTTTTAATTTGTTTAGCAATTGCAAAAAGCTCAATGTGAAGATTCGTCACATGTTTAGCAATTGCAGTAACTCCAAAGAACCACCAAAAGTTGCATGGTTATTTTGGTCCATATGATGCAGTTTATAGTCCACATCTTAGTTTCTGCATCATAAGGCTTTTATGCATGCTCTAGATGTAAATGGTAGATTGTTATCTAATACTTAAGGTGTTTTTTTTTTTTTTTTTTTTTGGGAGTTTTCCGTGTGCATACACATGCTCTCTCTGACTTTGATGGGCCTTTGGCTGTTATTTGGTTTGAAACTGTTAAAATCTTCACCTGTGCTTCTGATGAACTCGTGGAGGTGGCTTTTTCTACCTATTGCTGAAGCTCATCAAAAGGTCAATGAAAGGAGAGATTAGTTAGCAGAAAGAACTACCAATAAACTATGCAAATCAGCAAATGCCCCTGGCTTCTCCTCTGCCAGTTGATTTTAATTTGTAGATATGGTTAAATTAATTCTGCATTAATCAATGCTATCCCAAGGGTCAAGGGATGTCAGATAATGTAATTTTACTCTGTAGTGATTCCTAAGGGTTAGATTGAACATTAGAAATTTCCAACTATCAATTCTGTGTTTATGAAGGTGATTGCTCTGGCTCCATTGTAGCACAAGTTGTGTGCCATTTTATGTCATAAAATTTTAAAGTATCAGTTTTTCCAAAACAAGGAGAAAATCTTTGTGTAGAAAAATTTTGTTATTCAGTCCGTCACTCTTGCCTGATATCATGGATCTAATTCATACCTTGCTAGGAAAACATAAATAATTCCAGTCACTATTGAACTAATATAGAAGATCGAAGCCTCAAATTATTTTCTTTCATCTTTTCACAACTATACAAGGGCTATCTAACAAAGAACATAAAATAGAAAATAAAAACTTATTCACCAAGAGCGCTGAGGTTTTGGGGTCTGGGTTTCTCTTTCTCTTCTCGTATTTCTTGTACGACCCCATTATTGATTTTTTGTTTTTGTTTCTGGAAATATGGTATTATTTGAGGTTTGAGCCTTCTGTTTTAAATGTCGTGCACCGTCCAATTCTTGAAGCCACTTTATAACCGTCAGATCAGAATGCTGCCACATGTAAGAGTCCGATTCTTTGGGATTGTCTTGGAAAAAAGTGGGACTAATCCATCTAGCTTAAATTTTTATCCACACTGAAATGGAATTTTTTTATTAATTACCACTAATACTAATATTTGTTTATCATAATCAAATCCAACCTGAGTTCATCATCCTACTTTTGGCATGATGGTTACTCCATAAGTAGAAGTGTTTGTGGAGGATAAGAATCAAGATTCAAGTTTCTAGAATGTAGTTTTACACGTATGTGCTTAGTTTATTCTAGAGTAGAATTTTTATATTATATTAAAAAAAAAAAAATCCATCCCATTTCTATATGAACATTAAACGTCTCACCGGCCCTACCACTCCAAGTCTATCACACAAACTTTTCTTCTCAAGCAAAAACAAGTTTCCTAGAGAAACAATTTTTCTCTCTAGCCAAACACTCTAAATCCTTTTCAAACGCAATCCCGTAGTCTAAAACATTTGTTCAATTCACATTTTCTTCAAAAACCCACTTCAAATGCCTCCTAACACCACTGTAGAAGGAGAAAATTCCCGACCTATCACAAGCTGACACGTCACACTACCAAGTCCACAAGATACAGCCAATTACAAAGCACCACGTATTACTGCTAGGTTTTGCTATCACTACTCAGAAACCTACAGAAATTTGCCAAGTGTCATGCAAGAACCAATCACACCTCAGCACGTGTAAGCAATGACACAAGCACCTCAGCACGTGTAAGCAATGACACAAGCAGTCCAACGCGTGTAAGCGATGACACAGGCGATCTAGCACGTGTAAGCGATGACATAGGCGGACCAATCAGGCTGTGACATGTGTCACCAATCGGACTTCGCCACGTGTCGCTCACCCACCCCCAAACTCCTATAAATAGAAGCCTTCCTAAGGCATTTGAGGAAGAGAGGATTCAAAAATACGAAAGTTCTGTAAAAATAAAGCCTCAAAACCTTCAAGAACTTCAATCCCAAAATTGAAGAACACTCGAAGCAGAATCATCCAAATTATCTGCCTAGATCCTAAAGTTTATGGGAATCAAGCTCAAAGGTCCGAAAAACATCAACAAACCATAAATCGGTGAAGCTCTATGGATTCAAGCCTCTAAAGCCCCGAAGAACTTCCACCATAAACCTTCGAAGATGAAGAACACACAAAGAACACGAAGAACGTGAAGAACAAAGGATTTCTAACAACCTTATAATCAGAGATTCATTGCAATTCCGTTTCAGCAATCTTTGATCCATCCCTCAACCAAATTGAAGGATATTTTGTGTTTAAGTCAAAATCACACTACCACAAATCCAATCAATAAGTCTTTTAAGGAGATTGAATCAGAGGATCACTCTTTTGTAATCACAGAGAATTGTACCACACAATCATCAATACAAATTCGCATTTGTGGAACTATTTTACTTGTTTGATTTATTTCGAACTAGAAATTTAGTCGCTCTACAAATTCTGGCACGCCCGGTGGGACCTCTCTACCTCTCATCTCATTCTCCTTCGAAGAAAGAAATCTTCATCATCTTGCTACCAACTTCAATGGCCTCTAGCAAGAACATTCAAACTTCAACAATAGCTACTTCAACTAAACTTGGTACGGCTACCACCAACAACTGCAATGGTGCAAACAATCGTAGCCAACCTAAAGCAAACAATCAACTTCAAGCTCAATCAACCAAGGAAGCCAAGGTCCAGACAATCATCTCTTTAGACCCTCTTGCAAGAAACAAGGTCATCAACAAGGACATCTCCACCTTGGAACACCTCAAGCATGGGGGCAAATCCCCTTCTTCCTTCACAAGAAGTTGGTCGCATGATTTCTCTCCCATCAAAGGGAACCCAAAAGATGAGATTTCACGTGCTCACTTCAAATCACTTTCTTCTCCATTATCTTGGGAAGTTGTGTCAGTCATGATGACTAACACCTCTACCATGGAAGAAAAGATGGCTGAAATGGAACAAAGGGTCGTCCGTCTCACAAAAGCACTTAAAGATAAGGACCTCCAAATTGCAACTTTGATGAACAAACTCGAAGTACAAGATCTTGGTGAATCAAGCCACAGTCATAAATTCACATTTGCGAAGGATGACAAAGGGAGAGAAATTGAAAACACTCCCCAACAAGAACAATCTACTTCGGTGGCTTCGTTGTCAGTCGAACAATTACAAGACACGATAACAAATACCATCTGAGCACAATATGGAGGTTCTACAAGTTCTCTCACATATTCAAAACCCTACACAAAGGGCATCGACAACATGAGAATGCCAAATGGGTATCAACCCCCCAAGTTCTTGCAGTTTTATGGCAAAGGAAATCCTAAGCAACACATTGCTCATTTTGCAGAAACTTGTGAGAACCCAGGGACTCAAGGAGGCCTCCTTATAAAGCAATTTATTTGTTTGCTCAAGGGAAATGCCTTTAATTGGTATACAGACTTAGAATTCGAGTCAATCGATAGTTGGCAACAACTTGAAAGGGAGTTTCTCAACCGATTCTACAGCATACGGCGCATAGTAGGCATGGTGGAGCTTACCAATACTAAATAGTGGAAGGATGAGTCTGTCATTGATTATATCAATCGGTGGCGTTCTTTGAGTCTAGATTGCAAGGATAGACTTTCTAAAATATCTGCTGTAGAGATGTGCATCCAAGGCATGCATTGGGGACTTCTTTACATCCTTCAAGGGATAAAGCCCCGAACATTTGAAGAGTTAGCAACTCGTGCACATGACATGGAATTGAGTATCTCTAGCCATGGAAGTACAAACCCTTCCATACTTGAGGAAGGCAGAAAGGAAGTAAGGAGGAATGACAAGAATGCGAAAGTCAACCTCAAAGACCCAATGATTGTTAACACTACTAAAGTCAACGTTCTAAGAAGAGGAGTAAATGCAAATGAAAAACAGCTTGAAGGATGGCAAAAGAACGAAGTGCATCGCCTGACTTTAAAGGAGCGAGAACAAAAAGTATATCCGTTCCCCAATGAAGATGTGCCAAACATCTTTGAACAACTATTACAAATGAAGTTGATTGAATTGCCAGAATGCAGGCGACCAGAAGACATGGGGAAAGTTGATGACCCTAACTACTGTAAATATCATCGCATCATTGGCCACCCAATCCAAAAATGCTTCGTCTTCAAAGAACAAATCATGAAGCTTGCCAACGAAAATAAGATTAATCTAGACTTCAATGAAGTTATCGGGTCAAACCATGTGAATGTTGCTTGTGATGTACTTCCAACTCTCAAGCAGGGGGCAAACACCAACCAATCTCATGAGTTGCTCAACAATGATGATGCAAGGATCGGCCCCGTCAATGGGAAGTTCCTTAAACGCTTCTATGCTTGAAAATCAAGGATTGCTCCTCCATAAGAGCTTAAACTACCCACTATAGCGCTGCAAGAGTATATGATGTCTTCTCATTACCCTTGAAGGCATACCAATAAGGAGAAATTAATCCCACTCTATGTCACCAATTGCTAGTGTGGCGTAGTGGTTGGATGCTCATGTCACACTTGAGGCCGTCTTGGGTTCGATTAGTGGTGATACCCACTATTACACACTGAGCTCTCCTTTTTGCAAAAAAACACATACAAAAAATCATACAAAAAAAAAAAAAAGAAGCAAAAGAAAAACAAAAATCATCCAAAAAGAAATTATAAAAAAAAAAAAAAAAAAAAAGATCATCAAAAAAAAAATCATCAAAAAAAAAAAAAAAATTGTTGAACTACGTGATGACTTGATTCCTCTCCGGGGTACGTAGGCAGCTTAGTACTTGTCACTGAGTTTAGACACATGAAAAGAAAAAGGATTGCCAGTCTAGCTTGAAGAGTTTTCCAATGGTCATCAATATGCTTTTAAGGTCCTTTTAGTTGACAAGGCATTGCTTAAGGACAGTCAACTTCTCAATGTGATGATCAAGGGTCATTGTAGCAGAAAATGAAGACTGTAAGGAGTTGACATTGAAATGATGATGAACATAACTTGATGCATGGTTATAGAGTAAAATGAAATCTCCAACTTCTTTTGCAAGAAACGAAGTCTTCATGGCATTACCCATCTTCTATGGATATTCTCCCACATCTTTGAAGTATGCTTGGCATCACTTATCTCCTGGGGGCATCTTCTTATACCTTGCAAGTCTAAACTACATCATCTCTCTTCTAGGTTATGCCACTTTTAGCTTTGAAATTTGAACCACATCATCTCCCTTCTGAGTGGTGTCGTTTCACATCATGTCTCTGAAATCTGAACGACGTCAACTTCCTCCGGAATGATGATAGATAATATATCCGAAGTTGGTGTTGCATCATCTTTCCTCTATGGGCATGTTCGTGCAATATCAAAATTCTTGGTGGCATGTTTCGACATCTTCAAAGTCTTTGCAGCATACTCTGGCGTCTTCAAAGGTTTGGCGTCATTTTTCCCGTATTTTCAAGGTTTTGTTGGCATTTTCTTGCATCTTCAAAGTCTTGGTAGGGACTCCTTGCATTTTCAACGTCTTATTGGCATCTCTAAAATCTTGATGTCTGGCTACAGTACTATACACCATCAATGTCTAAGCTATGTTGCCTCTGAAAATTTATGCTAATGTGGAATGTTGTCATGACTTCATGGCAAAGATGGATGTCGGTACGGCTTTGGTGCAGATAAAGTATTGATGTGGCTTCATGAATGTTAGCATGACTTCGATGCAAATGAAGTTTTGACATGGCTTCATGAATGTTTGCATGACTTTGGTGCAAATGAAGTTTTGACGTGGCTTCATGAATGTTGGCACAGCTTCAGTACGAATGAAATGTTGACATAGTTTCATGGCAAAGATGAGTATTGGCGTGACTCCAGTGTTAATATGAAGTGTTGGCATGACTTTGGTACAATTGAAGTTTTGACGTGGCTTCATGAATGTTGGCACGGCTTCGGTACGAATGAAATGTTGACGTAGTTTCATGGCAAAGACGAGTATTGGCATGACTCCAGTGCTAATATGAAGTGTTGGCATGACTTTCGTGCAAATGAAGTTTTGACGTGGCTTCATGAATGTTGGCATGGCTTCGGTACGAATGAAATGTTGACGTAGCTTTATGGCCAAGATGAGTATTGGTATGACTCCAGTGCTAATATGAAGTGTTGATGTGACTTCATGGCTTCATGAATGTTGGCACGGCTTCGGTACGAATGAAATGTTGACGTAGCTTCATGGCAAAGATGAGTATTGGCATGACTCTAGTGCTAATATGAAGTGTTGACGTGACTTCGTGGCTTCATGAATGTTGACACGGCTTCAATACAAATGAAGTGTTGTCGTGGCTTCATGGAAAAGATGGATGTTGGCACGACTTCAATATAAATGAAGTGTTGTTGTGGCTTCATGGCAAAGATGGATGTTGGCACGGCTTCGGTGCAAATGAAGTTTTGACGTGGCTCAGTGCAAATATTGGTGCAACTTTAATGCGAGTGCAAGTGCTAATGTGGAGTGTTGTCGTGGCTTCATGATAAAGATGAACGTTGGCATATCTTCGGTGCGAATGAAGTGTTGACGTGGTTTCGTGGCAAAAACGAGTATTGGCATGACTTCAGTACTAATGTGGAGTATTGTCATGGCTTCATGGCAAAAATGAATTGTTGACATAGCTTCATGGCTTCAGTGCGAATGAAGTGTTGACGTAGCTTTATGACAAAAATGAACGTTGGCATGGCTTCGATGCAAATGGAATGTTGTCGTGGCTTCATGGAAAAGATGGATGTTGGCACGACTTCAATATAAATGAAGTGTTGTCGTGGCTTCATGGCAAAGATAAATGTTGGCATGGCTTCAGTACAAGGACAAAGGCTAGCATGGCTTCATGGTAAAGGCTCACGATGTGGCTACGTTGCAAAAACTCTTGAAATGGCTGCGTTGAAAAGATAAGTGTTGGTGCAGCTTAATTGCCAAGGAAAACATGCTGCATAACAAAAACAAACAACAACAAAAAATTTTGTCAGAAAAAAAAAAAAAAAAAAAAAAAAATCTCATGGCGCGTCTGAACTAAAAAAAAAAGGGAGCTTCAATTTTAATCTCTAACTTGTCAAAAAAAAAAAAAAAAAAAAAAAGAGAAAGAAGGTTAGTACCAAAAAAAAAAAAGGGGAAGAAAAAAAAAAGCATAATTTAGAAAGGGGAAAAAAAGATATTTAGAAAGACAAAAAATAATATTTAAACGAAGTAGAGACAGAATATTAAGATAGATGTAGTTGTTGAAAAGAGTATGTACTAAAATTAGGGTGTATTTATTTCAATTGTACCTAGGCATTGATTCGATTTCTTGCATCTACAGTGTTACTTCTCCACACTCTATATATATTTGGAGAGAAATTAATTTTTGAATGGAAATAGAGGTAGAATATTGTGACTGATATAGTTGTTGTAATTAGTATATTAGCTAAAATAATAAAAGTGGAGTTTTATTTTTATTGATAAATATAGCTAAAATTTCATTAAGCCTAATGCTAATAGGGAAATCCACATATTTTATAAGCCTACATATTAGTTTAAGTACATTAACTAATATATTAGACTAAATAAAATATTTTTTTAATAATTTTTTTCAATTTTTTATTGTATCGGCTGAAATGCCTATACTAATCGGTACGAGCCAGTATAGGCCAGTACAACCTGATACTTTTTCCAGTGCATTTTGAAGGAGCATTGGTACCGGTTTAATGGTCAGTACGATATACTTCCCCGGTACGGTATTGACTTCTATAATACTCTTAGACACATTAGCAACTAAAAGTGACCACTTAAATCTCATAAATTAAAATTAGGACTAACATAGTATTTTTGTAATTAAAAAAATAAATAAAAAAAGATAAAATAAAACTACAAACCACAAAGGTACCCCCAAATAATAAATATCTTCTATAATATATTTTATACTAATTTAGTGTGTACGTGTGCTTTTAAAAAAAAATTAAAATTAACTATGTAACAATACAAAATAAATTAGAAAAATATATCTAAAAGACTAAAACAATTTATGTTTGTGTTCTTCTCAAAAAAAAAAAAATTATGTTTAGGCTGACTAAACAATATCCTGTCAAAAGTGAACGAGTTTCCCATCAACAAATCATTCTCTCACTCCACCCACAACTTCGTTCTCCGTCACCCAAATCCTATTTTATAGACAACGTGCAGAATAATCACAGCTAAAATCATCAAGGAAGCACAAGAACATGTACAAATTTCAGACATTGATATTTTCCTCAAAATGCACCGTTAGTCCCTATAGTTGAATGATTTTAGTCCTTGGAATTTAAAGTAATTGTTTTTAGTTTGTTAGATGATGTGATCCCAATATCATGTCATAAGTGAACGAGTTTCCCAACAACAAATCATTCTCTCACTCTCACTCACAACTTTGTTCTCCATCACTCTAATCCTATTTATAGTGAATGTGCAGAATAATCACGGCTAAAATCACCAAGGAAGCACAAGAAAATGTACAAATTTCAGACAGTGATATTTTTCTCAAAATGCCCCATTAGTCCCTGGAATTTAAAGTAATCGTTTTTAGTTTGTTAGAGACTAAATCCATAAAATCATTCTTAGCAACCTGGACAAAGTAACGTTTTATTGAAAATATAGCTAAACCCACTTTAAAGCCCAATGCAACATGCTCAACATTTTAATGTGTAAAACTAATAAACGAATAGAACCTCAATTCCTTTCTGAGTTATTGTTCATCAACAAATCAAAATAGACCCACTTTATGGCTGATGATGTGTTTAGGTTTGTCAAGGGTTTGTGTTTGTTCAGTATTGAATTGAAAGGGAAAAAGAAATATTTAAAAAGACAAAAAAAAAAATATTTAAATGGAGTAGAGATAGAATATTAAGATAGATGTAGTTGTTGAAAATAGTATGTATTAAAATTAGGGTGTATTTTGGTGATTTAAAATAAGATAGCAAATATAAATTAGAAGAATTTATGTATTTTGGTGATTTAAAAAATAAAAGCAAAGAATAATACCACAAAGACACACCAATTAATTAATATTTTATATAATATCTAAAGTATTATTTAAGCGGCTTCCCTTATTGGGGATAAACATTTCGTTGGTTCAAAATACCTGTAAACCATAGGTTTAAGCGGAGAAAAAACTGAAGGATAACCCTCATTCATGGCAAAGAATAGTTTTATTATTCTTTGCAGAATTTATAGACATGTAATAAAATTTTATTTAGTAAAAACTTTGTTGCAACCATGTAACATTGGTTTATTTCGCCAATGAATTTTATAGAATTTTTAATGTTATTATTTGTGAAATCTTGATATTGAATTATAATAGTGAGTTTAATTTAGGCATATGCTTTTTTTTGTTAATTTACATATTTATGTTATAATTTCCCAAACTTATAGACATATATATATATATATATATATATATATATATATATATATATATATATATATATATATTTTAAAATTTTTTTATTTGACCATGTGGTTTGACTGTTAACCCATTGATTGAACCAGTGACCCAGTGACTCAACTCATAAACCGGGTCAAGCTCCGATCTAGGTTTAATAACTATGATTGAAACGACTCACTCACTTAACGTACATCAAATCCTTCTTCTATCTATACTTTTAATAACAGGATTTCCTGTTTGGGTTGCAACATTTTGCTCACTAAAATACCCTCACATAATTTCTTAAACTCCATAAAATACCTCTATTTTTTAGATAATCATTTTAAATTGAAAAACACAAACTGACTAAAAGAGTAATTTACTGTTCCTAAGTTTTCGGCTTTTTCCTTTATCTTCTCCATTCAACCTAAAATTTAGCATACTATCTTTATCTTATTTTTAAACATTATTCCACGTTACCTTGTCTCTTTCTTAAAAAAAAAAAATACAAATGATTATTTATATATCACTTTTAAACATTATAACACTAAATCAAAAAAATAATAAAAAATAGCATTATTGCATGCACAAAGTGTGTGCGATGAGTCTAGTTGTTAATAATTTTGTCGCTACAGGTTTGAAGTCTTCATCTTTTGCTTTATTTTATTTATTTATTAATGCTTATGAATTGATTGTTGAATGTTGATTGGAAGTAGGAGCATTCAACTTTGTTACAATAGCAACCTCATTTGGAATAAATAGATTGAGAAAAATATAAATTATTGCTATTTTGCCCTTGCAGGTTTGAAGAGAATTTATTCTTGTTGGGCATTTGAATCTTACATTTAATAGCAAGGGGAATTGTATTTTTCGTGCAATTAAAATTTCTGGTTGGATTCAGAAGGCTTTAGGCAATAAGTCCTCTCAAATTCTTTTGAGATGATATTATTCGAGTACTTATTTATTATTTTCTTGAAATGTCACTAATCACATTCATTTTTACATTGTTTGTAAATTTTTTTGTAGTAAAATTTGTTATAACTTTAGCATTTTAAAAAAAAAAAACGTATTACAAAATAAAAAGAATAGAATTTTCTTATATAAAAATTATGCTATTAAACACTAGTTAAATATTATTTAAGTGGGTTCCTCACAAAAAAAAAAAAAAAATTTATTTAAGTGATAATAAAAAGGCCACATTTAAATATATTGCCTTAGGCCTCCAATTTTGTTAGGCCACCTTTGGGTCTTGCTTTTGCTTTGTTTTCTTTGTTCATGCTTTCAAATTATAAGAAAAAATATTTTGGTGTATACGAGTTGTTAATCTATCTATTTTTCCCTATGAATGATGTTTAACAACTTGCTTTTGAATCTATTAACGTTTGTTGAGTCCGTTTGTTTAGGCTTTCGTGCAGCCTAAACATTCATTTTTAAACCAATTTGTGTTTTTAAAGAAGCATAAAATGCTGTTTCAAATACGAGAGAGTCTAGCTTTTTTACAAATGCCCCTTTTTAAGGTTTCTACAACCACTTAAACTAATGGACTCGTTAATCAATTAGGCAATAAAATGAGGTTTAATTCTCATAAAATGAACTATCTTGTGAATACAATTTAAGAGCCATTCATTGTTTTTGCATGTCACTAATCCAATATTTTGAAACGTGGTTTTGGTGTAGAGTGGAGAAATATTGGGCGTCACATAATTTTGAATCATGTGAGTTAAATTCCAAACTAGGTAGGATTGGGACCTGTTTGAGAAACTACTAGTAATCCCTCCTACCACTTTTGCTAAGTAGAGCAGGCAGATATTATTTTACATGGTCATTTTGGTTATTAGAATAAGTACGCATATGAGAATACATGTGATCAATCTTGACTAGATTCATAATGGCCTCAAAAATTTGAAACTAAATCTTTATTCTTGATGTGGTATAAAAACTACCATGTATCTCATGAAATTCACATTATTTGCATGATGCATCACATTAATTGCCTTATTATGTATGACTTTTTAGGGTCATGTGGCTTTCTTTGATAAGATTCATATCAAGCTAATTTCAATCCGTCGGACTAATACGTGGGATGTACATCATTTACTATACAAAATTGATGCACATAAATTTTGTATGAATTTATTCTATTCATTTTATAATATTAATTTTTGATCATATTAAAATTATGCAAACACTAGGAATAAAAGAAGACATTGTAATCTAACGGTTAAATTCTCAAAATATAGATATAGTAAAAAGATATTAGATTGTATAATATTACATAGAATTACACCGAATATAGCCGTAATCTAGAAATACATTCCCATATGACAATTGATAAAATATAAATACAATACCACCATTATCTATTTAATTGTTAGCCAAATCAGCAAGAAGACTGACAAAACTAATTGGATCACCAAGAAGAATATTGATAATTGTCTTGAGAAATATTTTGAGTATTTTCAAGCACATTTTACCCATTCCACCGTTTCTTTTCAATCGCTGTTGAATAGGCAGCCCCAAATTCTTCAAAGCCAAAATATCAGTTGTTCCATTCTCCAATTCCTCAACTATTAGTTCCCTTATGCAAGAAACATGAACATTATACTTGCCACACTCGGACACGTATGACCACACCTCAATTCCCGATGACTCAATTTGATTGCAAAATATGCACTTTGACTTAGTCCCACCAAGGTGAAATTTCACTTGATCAATTTGGAATTCTTTCATGAGGTTGAGACAACAGGGGTGCAAATCCAAGTCCTTTTCAGGGCAATGGTAGATGAAACCTTTGACATGTTTCCCACAAGCATTACAATATCTCTTGGTTCTTTTGCCGTAGAGTTTTGAAGGGGGTGGTTGCTCGTAGAATTTGAAAACAAAGTCTTTGAAGATCTCGTGGGTTGTGGTGGGCTTGCTAAACATGCAATCTTTGTGAAGATCATAGTCGCAATCTTCACATCTGTATCTCACTCCATTGCTGCCATATTCCTTGCATCCGTTGCATATGTAGCAGTTTTTGTTTTGATTGTTATATAGCTTGAGCTCATGCTTCTTGGGACAAGTGCGATTTCTCTCCATACTACTGCTTATCTTTTTTTGAGAAACACTACTGCTTATCTGCACCAAAGATGCCGTATATAATTCCTTTATATACATGGTGTTGGAATATTTTTATAAATATGACAATATTATTATTATTAAATGTTGATAGAAGTGTGTTAATAGATATCAGATTCTTTCTTTGATGTCTTTCCTATTTTGAGTTGGCCAAATTAATGCATATTGATTAGCAGACCTTTCCAAACGTTGGTGCACCTGATTTACTTCCTTATTAAGTATTTTCTTTCAAAACTTAAATGTTTTCTGAATTGCTAATCTGATATGTTTCTTTCAGCATGATCAAGAAGAGAAGTGCATTCTTCACCCTGAAACAATGGCTTCCTCGTTGGTGCCCTGTTTAAATATTTTACTTTACTCAGTATTCTAGCTGATTTGGCTAACAATTAAATAGATAATGGTGGTATTGTATTTATATTTTATCAATTGTCATATGGGCATGTATTTCTAGATTAAGGTTATATTCGGTGTAATTTTAAGTAATATTATACAATCTAATAACTTTTTCCTATATTCATATTCTGAGAATTTAACCGTTAGATTACAATGTCTTATTCTATTCTCAATGTTTGCATAATTTTAATATGATCAAAAATTAATATCATAAAATGAATAGAACAAAGTCATACAAAATTTATGTGCTTCAATTTTGTATAGTCAATGATGTACATCCCCACGTATTAGTCTAACGGATAGAAATTAGCGTGATATGAATGTTATCAAATAAAGCCATGTGACCCTAAAATGTCATACACAAACAGGCAATTGATGCGATGCATCATGCAATTAATGTGAATTTCATGAGATACATGGTAGTTTTTATAGCGCAACAAGAATAAAGATTTAGTTTCAAAATTTTGAAGTGATTATGAATCTAGTCAAGATTGGTCACATGTATTCTCATATGCGTACTTATTCTAATGACCAAAATGATCATGTAAAATAATATCTGCCTGCTCTACTTAGCAAAAGTGGTAGGAGAGGTTACTAGTAGTTTCTCAAGGAGCACATGCATAGTTTAAGCCAAATCTAGTTCAGACAGCTCCCAATCCTACCTACTTTGGAATTTAACTCACATGATTCAAAATTATGTGACGCCCAATATTTCTCCACTCTACACCAAAACAATGTTTCAAAATATAGGATTAGTGACATGCAAATCAATGAATGGCTCCAAAATTGTATTCACAAGATAGTTCATTTTTTAAGAATTAAACCTCATTTTATTGCCTAATTGATTAACGAGTCCATTAGTTTAAGTGGTTGTAGAAACCTTAAAAGGCAGCATTTGTAAAAAGGCTAGACTCTCTCGTATTTGAAACAGCATTTTGTGCTTCTTTAAAAACACAAATTGGTGTAAAAATGCATGTTTAGGCTGCACAAAAGCCTAGACAAACGCAGTCAACAAACGTTAATACATTCAAAAGCAAGTTGTTAAACATCATTCATAGGGAAAAATTGATAGATTAACAACTCGTATACACCAAAATATTTGTTCTTATAATTTGAAAGTATGAACAAAGAAAACAAAGAAAAATCAAGACCGAGGGGCGGCCCAACAAAATTGAAGGCCTAAGGCGATATATTTAAATGTGGCCTTTTTATTATCACTTAAAAAAAAAAATATTGAGGAACCTACTTAAATAATATTTAACTTGTGTTTGATATCACAATTTTTAAACAAGAAAATTTTTTTTATTTTGTAATACAATTTTTTTTTTTTTTTTTGGTTGGAAAATGCTAAAGCTATAACAAATTTTACTACAAAAATATTTGCAAACGATGTAACAATGAATGTAATTAGTGACACTTTAAAAAGATAATAAACAAGTATTTGAATAATATAATCTCAAAAGAATTTGAGAGGACTTATTGCCTAAAACCTTCTAACTCCAACCAGAAACCTTAAACCTTCTAACTCCAACCAGAAACCTTAAGTGCACGAAAAATACAATTCCCCCTTGCTAGTAAATGCAAGATTCCAATGCCTAACAAGAATAAATATAAAAGGGTTTAGAGATTTAAAGACATCAAATAACAGATTGAAGAGAATAAATGTTGAAAAAACAAGAATAAAATAATTTAGAGAAGCGGAAGGAAGAAAAAAAAATTTTGGGTGATGCAGTTCGGCCTGTTGGCCTACGTCCATAGAATAAAACCATAGGGGCTACATCTTTATTGGATTCTCAGTTTTTTATTACAATGAACCTTAGTGGGGCATATACAAGAGCTAGGGTTAGCTCCAAATGGGTTTACAATATATTGGGCCTCTTGGGCCATTACATTAACATAAACCCAATATCTTTAACAATATATATATATATATATATATATATATATATATATATATATATATATATATATATATATATATATATATATATATATATTGCGATTAGCAAATCAAGGCAGTTTTTTTCTTTCAATTAACAATCGCCTACAAGGCTATAACAAAAATAATCAATTTATAGACCAATTAGATATTGAAGGCCCTTAGCTAATAGGTCCATAAATTGGTCCATAAATAACAAATCCTTTGTCAATATAAGAAACCCAATAGAGCTACAACGACTACAGCAATTGATGATATGGTAATGACTACTGTCTTTGTTGTTTTCTTTTCCCCATCCCCTGTTGCTCATCGATCATCATATAATATAACATTAGTATGCTTAAAATTACTTAAGTCCTCAAATCTTTTTTTTTTTTTGAGAAACAAACACACACAAGAGAGAGGGAAAGAGATTCTAACACAAACTGTAATAGTCTAAAGAGATAAGCCAAATCAAATCTATTAGCAACCCTTATTATCATCCTTATCAATTAGTAGAGACAACGGATTAAGGATTTAATGAAGGTCCTTAGTATCACATGGGGAATGATTCGCTAGATAAATGTAATGCAACTCTGCAAGTATTGAAGTAAACATGAGGAAAACTTCTACAAGTTATAGACTAAAACATTCAACGTTTTTTTACTTTAATGAATGTTCACCTAGCTTAAATTCCCAAATATACCCTATCTTCTCTAAAACTGCTATTATCCTTAGTCCTCTGTTTAAAATTTGTTTCCCCTCTAATCAAGCCTTTCTTAAATAATTTTTAAATTTATAAAATCTTATCTGGTTCGACTTTTTTTGGGATGAAAAATGGTTTAAAAGAAAAAATCAAAGCATCTAATACTAATATATAATATCGAATGAGATAAGATTTAGTAAATTTATAAATTATTTAAGAAAGGCCTAATTAAGGTAAAAAAAATAAAAATAAGAGTATCTAATACTAATATATAATATCAATAAGATATTGAAATTTTCATTCAAATGATAAAAGAATTAGATTAATTTATTAAATTCAAACTTTAAAAATTTTGGGTTATCTATATATATATATATATATATATATATATATAATAAAAGGTGAAACTGAGAGAAACTTAAATTAAAATTCTAAATTAGAGATTCGATTTTGTACCATGTGTCATAAATTATTTATTGTTATAAATAGTTTTATTTCTTAATTTTAGAATCAAATGTGGGGCCACATCATAAATATTCATCCAAGTGAGTTATTAAGTACAAAAACCAAAGAAACTAGAATAAATGAATTGTAAAAAAACAAAGTGCTTCACAATAAATAAATAAATAAATAAAGGACAATTTACATTTTATACCTAATAATATCCTTACAAAATTTTTTAAAGAGTTAACCAAATATAAAAATGACTATCAATAGTATTTAAATTATATATATAGGAATTATATTATGCATCTTATTGTATATCTTTAAGTATATCCATGCATATGCATAGGGTTACAAGCTAGTATATAATAATTAAACAATTCAATAAGCCCAAAATATTGAGCAGTAGATTTCAATGAAAATACCAAATCTATATGACTTACCATTACCAAGCGGCAGCTGTGGTGCTGGAGGCACAGATTGGGGCAGTGGTGGAGGTTGGAACAGCATTGCTATTGGTTGGTCCATGAAATGTTGGTTCTTATACCTCATATTGCAACTTGGGAATAAGATTCACCACCCTATTTTGGCTTGGCAACAAGTTTTGGCTACATCCATCAAGACAGTTAAACACTAGACACATGAACCACCATCGATATTTCTAGTACACTGCACCAACCATAACTTGTCACGGACTGTCCGCTTAATATCATTGTCAGATTATCAGTGTCATACAACTTCTCCACTACATTGACACTTTATTAGAGAATCAAACAAAGTAAGTGAGTGAAAATCAGGTTGGTTAGCAGTATTCTAGCCAATAAACGCTGGTGACCACGATGCCACTCCAAAGAAATTAACATTGGAATACCTCAACATGCATTTATTGTACCATATAATTGCAGATTTATTAGATGCACATCGAGTTGTGATATCTTGGCTCACATAGCAAAATATTTTTAGTTTTAGTAAAATAAGTAGATCCCAACGGTCCTTTATTTTGCTGAAACTGAAAGTTTTTTGCTAAAAGTAATATAGATAAAGGTAAAAGTTAGCTAAAATAGTAGTACAGACTATACGGACTGTCCGCTCAATATCATTGTCAGATTATCAGTGTCATACAACTTCTCCACTACATTGACACTTTATTAGAGAATCAAACAAAGTAAGTGAGTGAAAATCAGGTTGGTTAGCAGTATTCTAGCCAATAAACGTTGGTGACCATGATGCCACTCCAAAGAAATTAACATTGGAATACCTCAACATGCATTTATCGTACCATATAATTGCAGATTTATTAGATGCACACCGAGTTGTGATATCTTGGCTCACATAGTAAAATATTTTCAGTTTTAGTAAAATAAACAGATCCCAATGGTCCTTTATTTTGCTGAAACTGAAAGTTTTTTGCTAAAAGTAATATAAATAAAGATAAAAGTTAGCTAAAATAGTAGAGTGGGACCTAGGAATAGTAACAAAAAGTGTGATAAGGTTTATGAATAGTAGTAAAAATAAGCTAAATAGTAATAAACTCACTTTTTAAGTTGGAGCCAAAAACACACTAAAAATGGGTTGAGCTTTGACCCAAAGCATTAAAAAAAAAACAAAAAAAAGAGTTTTTTCCCAAAAAAAAAGAAAAGAAATCTGACCTTAGATATCATTTTTTTGAAGAATAAAGTGAATTTTTTTAAAAAAAATTCTAGCGAATACTCCCTCCATCTAATTTTGTTTGTCCTCTATTCTATTTTGAGATGTCCCAAAATATTGTCCTATTTCTAAAAATAAAAGTCATTAATTTACTAATGTTCCTATTATACCCCTATTAATTTACTAATTCAAATTTTTGATAAATTTATTTAAGGGTAGTTTTGGAAACTTATACATTTTTAAAAGGTAGACAAGACAATAAATGATGTTCCCTTAAAAAATTTGACTTTTCAAACAGAACAAACAAAATGGGATGAAGGGAGTAACTCACAATACCTTGCTTCTTGGAAATGTAAAAGGGGTATTAAAAGGAAGAGACTTATTATTGTTGTTGTTGCTATCCTTTCAAATTGAATTATGCTTGTGCCACAACTTACTCACGTTGCAAGTTGTGAATGGTAGAGAGGTAATGGTGGGTCCATGTAGGGGTCACCTCTCTACCACTCAGAACTCGCCACGTGGGCGAGTTGTGGCACAAGTTGTGCCACTTTATGTGGCACTAGAATGTGGCGAGTTGTGGCACAAGTTGTGCCACTTTATGTGGCACTAGAATAGCTCTTTTAAATTAGTGTTGATATATTATGGGATGTAACTTATAAAAGTTTGGTTTAGAATTGTCATGTTCTTTGACTAAAATGTGATTTATTTTAATTTCTTGAAATTCAGTGGCTTTTTCAAGCTTGTATCTACTATCTACTGATATGATGATGAAATGTTTTGAAAACTAATATTTTATCAGGGCTCATTCTCATCCAAATAAGGGATATTCATGAATCATTGTCAATGAAATTGTAACAAGAAATGAACAAATTTTTGGCTCATTGTTAAAACTTTCATAAAATTCAATAGAAACATAAAATTCAAGAATAAAATTTTATAAATTCTAAAAAAATAAGTGCATGCATTATTATTATGAGTTGTAACCACATACAAATAAAATTGTTAAACTCAAATCAATTGGGACAAGTATAATTCTAGTTAGAAATGCTGGAATTTGTATTATTTTATTATCAGTGAACAAGTATAATTTATTGATCTGAGCTCTTTTTTGACATGAGTAAATCTAAGTTAATGTATTTCACATCAAATAATTTGCTGCATGACTTACCAAGTGGCAAATATATGTTTTCCAAAAAAGAAAAAAAACTTTTATATGAAAATATATGGGTCAACTTGAAACTAGCCCATAATCTAATTGACTCGACGTGTTTCTAAATCGTTTAAATTAATGAGGTACAAAGTGTTTCTTTTTATTTATTTTTTTTATTTTTCAATAATTACCATGAGGGGTTTGAACCTTAGATTTCATGAAATCACCAAAAATTACAAAACTAATTGAGTTATAAAATTCTTGACAAAAATTTTACTTTTTTTTATTTAATTAGATAAAGGTATAGAGATACCTTTCCCAACTTACTTTGAATTCTGTACTATCAACTATTAACAAATAAGAATTCGTAAAATAGGGATAAGAGTAAACCGCTATTATTGTTTGTGCCTGGACCAATAGGTTTCTCATGATTTGAATATTTTCTTAAAAAAATTTTATTGGGACACGCTTTGAATACTTGATCTTATCTACTAAATTAAAAAAAAAAAAAATGCTATTCTAATCTCCTAAATATACTAATAAAGGTAGATGGAGGATTACCTTTGAATATTTGCGTTAGACTAATAAAGGATAAGCCACGATAGTGAAAGGTAATTTCCTCGTTAGAGAAAGGTATTTTTATGGAAGAGGATTACTAATCCTATGTCTTATTTATTTTTATTTTTTTTTTATGATTTGGTGAAATATAAAGTGAAGCATTAAATTTTAGTAATTTTTATGTATTTTTGGTACATGGTGAATTATGCTCCCTTCTTTCATATTCATGATGAAGTTCGCTTATTAAATTCACAACTAGGAGCACCATTTGCCATATTCCAAGAATATCTAAGTATTTTTCATATAAAATAGAAGATTTGCATTCGAATTTACAAGGTAAAAAGATAAATTAATTTTTTTAATGCATTTTTAGTAGTAATTTGATCATTTGCATTTGAAATTAATATCTACTCACAAACAGTTAGGATCGGTGACAACTAAAACATTATTGTGAAAATTTGATTTTAGGAGAATTGAACTTTAGGCATTGGGCTACAGATTCATGATTCTAATGAGCGAGTGTCTGTTGTGCATGCAAAGGTTCAAGGTGAGAGCAATGCAATCAGTTGATGAAGCCCAAGATAATGGATTCCTATTGAGCATTGTGAGCCCACAGTCGAACCTGGCTTCCAAACGGTAGAGTCAAGAAGAAAAGACTTTTTTGCTCAATATGTCTTTTGCTTGGATTTAATACAAATAAGAGAACTAATAAACAAGATCACCAAAATTTACATGTTGATAATATTTAAATACTTAATCTTATACAATTCAAACTTGTTCACTAAGACTATTAACATCATCACAAAAGAACAAACAAACACAATTTCCTCTATAATAACAACATGGCAATGTGGGTTCCAGTTAACTCAACTGGTAAAGTTTCTGATGGTTGTATAAGATATCTGAGGTTTAATCTCCGCCTACACCAAAATCCCGATTGATGTCTTGGTCTGATGATAATGAGCTATCATCAGGAGCAAATGTCATAGGTTGAAATTATCTAAAAATAAAACAACATGGCAATCACTATTCAAAATTTCTTAATTTATGGACAAAGATGCTTACATGGTACTCTACTTAATTTGCAAAAGAAAAACAAAATTACAGTTACAACTCTATCACATTCAAAGCATGGAAATAACAAGACATGATGCTAGGACTAAGTTACGTTTTCCTTTGGTTTCTCAACAACCAAACACATAATGGTATTCATAATTCATTATAACTGATAAATCAACCTAACAAAAATTACAATATTCTCATAACCTAATTCATTCTAAAATTTCAATAGAAGCATTCTCAATCCACTATTCAAAATTACCCATAGTCCAAACATTATCAATCCACTCAAATCTTAATACGTTAAATGTTAATCATAGGGGTGTCAAATGGGTGGGTTGGGGTGAACATAATTGGGTTGGGTATATAAAACCCATCTACCCATTAAAACTCATTTAACTAATTACTTCTAACCTAAACTCAATCCAACTCAATTATTATGGGTAAACCTCAACCCACCCAATTACCCAATTATTAAAATTACCAAAATGACCCTAAAGTGAAAATGACCAAAGTACTCTAAAATCTTCAAAAATGATCAAAATACCTCAAACCCTAAAAATTACCAAAATACCCCTAAAACCCAAAAAAATGACAAAAATACTCTCAAAACATAAGAAAATGACCAAAATACCCTCAAAACCTAAAAATGACCAAAATACCCCTAAAATCCAAAAAATGACCAAAATAACCCCCAAAACCTACAAAATAACCAAAATACCCCCAAAACCCAAAAAATGACCAAAATACCCCTGAAACAAAAAAAATGACCAAAATACCCCCCAAAACTCATAAAATAACCAAAATTCCCTCAAAACCTAAAAATTACAAAATACCCCCAAAACCCAAAAAAAAGACCAAAATAACCCCAAAACCTAAAAAATGACCAAAATACTTCCAAAACCTAAAAAAAATACCAAAATACCCCCAAAACCGAAAAAATGATAAAAAATACCCTTGAAAACTAAAAAAATGCCAAAATACCCTTGAAACCTAAAAATTACCAAAATACCTCCAAAACCTAAAAAAAAGGGCCAAAATAACCTTGAAGCCTAAAAATTGACTAAAATAACCCCAAAACCTAAAATGACCAAAATACCCCCAAAACCTAAAAAATGGCTAAAATAACTCGAAGCCTAAAAATTGGCCAAAATAACCTAGAAACCTAAAAATGATCAAAATACCCCCCCTAAACCTAAAAAATGACCAAATTACCCCCTAAACTTAAAAAATAATTAAAATACCCTCAAAACCTAAAAAATAATTGAAATACCCCTGAAACCTAAAAAATGACCAAAATACCCCTGAAACCTAAATATGACCAAAATAACCCCAAAACTTTAAAATGACAAAATTATCCTCAAAACCTAAAAAATGATCAAAATACCCCGAAACTTATAAAATGACAAAAATGCCCTTTAAACCTGTAAGTCGATAAAAACACACCCTAAACCTAAAAAATTACCAAAATCCCGTCTAAATCTAAAAAATGACCAAAATACTCCCTAAAGATAAAAAATGACCAAAATACCCCCTAGAACTAAAAAATGACTAAAAGACCTCCAAAACCTAAAACCTAAAGAATGACTGAAATGTCCCCAAAACCTAAAAGTGACTAAAAGACCTCCAAAACCTAGAAAATTTCCAAAATAGCCCCAAAATCTAAAAATTAACGAAACACCCCTAAAACCTAAAAAAATAGTGACATTCCCTCAAAACCTACAAAATGACTGAAATACTCTTAGAACCTTTAATTTAATTAAAATATCCTCGAAGCATCCAAAATACCCCAAACCCCTATTTTGGTAATTTTAGAGGCTTTAGGTGTATTTTGTTCATCTTATAGGATTAGTGGTATGTTGGTCATTTTAGATATTTTGAGGGATATTTTGGTCGTTTTACAGGTTTAGAGCTATTTTGGTTGTTTTAGAGGTTTCAAGGTATTTTTGGTAATTTTAAAGGTTTCAGGTTGTTTGTGGCCATTTTAGAGGTTTTGGGTTTATGAGGTTTAAGGCACAAAAAGGTACACTTAAAGAAAAATAAAGTATGAGAGCACCATTGCTTATCCATGTCATTTGAATTAAAACTAAGGTCCTATGAGCATGTTGTCTTTTGTGTGGATTCTACTTTCCCGGCTAATAAATTGGTGACCTAAGTTTGAGATTAAGTGATCAAATTCACTATTTTCTAATAGTTTAAATTTTAAGAATAATCATTAACTTATCATGGTATCAAAGCAGAAAGTTCTAAATTCAAATCCTACCTCTGGCCAAAATTTGCTTTCACACCTTTCGGCCAAAATTTGGTTTTACTCCTTTCGGCCAAACTTTTTAGCAAAATGCCCCCTGACTGAAATTATTTAAAGATATGCCCCTATTTTGAAACTCGATTTTTAGAAAATCGAGTTTCAATGTAAAACTCAATTTTTGGACAATCAAGTTATAGCGAAATTAAACTTAAAAAAAAAAAAATGGTGCAACTCGAGTGCCATAAACTCAAGTTCCATTCAAGGAATGAACTCAAGTTCCACTTGAATATTTTCAAGGAACTCGAGTTCCACAAATTTTTTTTTTTTTTTTTTTTTAAGTTTAATTCCGCTATAACTCGATTTTCTAAAAATCAAGTTTTACATTGAAACTTGATTTAGAAAATCGAGTTTCAAAATAAGGGCATATCCTAAATAATTTTAGACAAGGGGCATTTTCTTGGAAAGTTTGGCTGAAAGGGTATTTTGCCATTTTGGCCACCCTACCTCTACCTCGCTTTCCATTTAATAAATTTTTCATGTGTTAAGCTCTGCTTAATAAAGGTAGTTTAGACCCATGAAGATCAATGTTAAATTAAATGATTAATTTTTTTATATATAAATTTATTATAAAAAATGTTTTTGGATAATGATTTTCATTTGTAAATGCGTCAATCTTTTGTTTGTTGTTATTCATTTTCAGAAATATTAAAGGATCTACCTGAATGAAATTACTCCCTCTTAAGGAAGAACTAAGTTACTATTTAGGGGTTAGATACACCCCTAGCTACTACTTTCTTTCTTTTTTTCCCTGGATGCACTGGTAGGGATATGAGCAACAAAATAAATCATAAGTAGATGGTTCTTCAAAGAGTAGGTACTATTATGGTCATATCTAAACAAGACCTTCCACATTGGTCATCCAAACCTTTTAAAATGGGTTCTATTCCAAAACCCTATTATAATTCAATAGCTTCAAAATCCAAACCTAACCAACCAGTTATCTGAGAACCAATGCCTAGACTGATCCAATCCAAGAACCAAAACAAGGAAATTAAACTTTTGTAAAGAACCAATCAAAACCAGTGAAATAGGTAACATTGGTGAACCATAACCAACTTTGACCAATCATTTTATTAAATATATTTTTACTATTTCTATAATAATAAAAAAACTTAACAAACAGAGTAAATCATTCATTTAAGTTAAGATTTTCTTTTTTTTTTTTCCTGAAATTTTAAGTTAAGAATATTAGACCCAATAAAATAATATTAGACCCAATAAAAGTTAGCCAGTGCATTCATTAGTTCAAGGAATATGCTATTTACAGAGGAAAAAGTACAAGATCTTCCTTTATTTTTCTGACGTAGCACCCTGTGATACTGCTTGCAAAGACCTCTCCCTTATTTATAGAGCTAGAATAATAGTATCTTCTTTACTATGATACTTGCCATACTTATTTAAAAACATAATTTAATGAGTCATGTAATTTTCTACGCATGGATGGCTTTATGAATGAAAGAGTTTACTTCCAAATTGGTTTGGAATTCCTTCAACCCAATACATGGTGATTAATAAATTATTATTCACTTATACTTTTAATCATATGACTTATTTAATAAGGCATGCGCTTGTTTAAATAATTTAATAGGACATGTGATTTAATAATTGTTTATGGTTTTATGAAATATGAACCGTCATCTTATGAGTTGGTGGAAATTTCTTCGATTGGGTTTGTATGAAAACTTTGTCCTTTTATGAATAGTAACATAATGAGTTGAAAGAAACATTTGTCCTTCTTCATTATGAGACTTGTACATTTTTTTAATTATTTATACCCTATTATTTATTATGCTATCACAATTAAACTTCTAAATGAACTTCAGACCATAAAACCTTGAACATCCTTCCTTTTTAGATGGTTGGCTTTTAAACCATGATTATAACAACAAACGATTTTACTAGCAGAAACTAGGAATTAATTAATTGAGTATCCCTCTTCTAAAAAAATTGTCTATTCCCACTTCTATGCACCTTGATCCATGTGGGAATGAATTTGTACATATTTCTTAGGCCCATCATATGTGACACAGATTGCGGGTCACATTGCTATATTGCACACATGGGATGATGGGACCTTTTATTTGCAATGGGCCTCTTACCTCGAAATTGAGGAGTGAGATTAGATGGGGATTTCCTCTCATATATTATGGCCCAATAATTATTAACATGGAATTAAAACTTCTTATTTTTGTGGGTTTCAATTAACTTAATTGGTAAAATTTTTTATTATTGAATTAGAAATTTGAGGTTTAAATTTTGGCTACATTAAAATAGATTGATATCTTGGCATAATGATTAAAAAAAAAAAAAATCACTATGAAGAAGACACTGTAAGTTGAAATTTCATCATTTCTATTATAATAATAAAAAGCCTATTATCATTTTGAGAGAGAGACTTCTATGTTAAAATAATATAAAACACTTGAAATAATTTAGGGCCCAATATATGGGCCTCTAAAAGAGTAGTACCCCAGTAGTGACAAGTAGACTTGCTCCCAAGTTATATGGACTGTAGATAATTTTGGGCTTGTTTGTAAGGACGGAGCATAGCTAAAAACTTAGTCCATATTTGTTAAAAACTACTAGCAAATATTAAATGCTCAGGCTTTAGTGGACATTATTCGCACTCGCTGTGATCATTCCCATCCTTATAATGCTCTTGTTGTTGATTGCAGGTCCCTCCTCCAGTATTTTAAGGAAGCCCACATTAATTACATATACCGTGAGGAGAATCATTGCACGGACATTTTGGCCAAAGGAGGATTGCATAATTTCAATTCCTTTGTTTTACATTCTAGTCATCCTTCTTATATTTTGTACTAGCTTTTAGCTGACACTTGAGGTGTTTTGCACCCTAAACTCTGTACCTCTATTTAATCTTTAATGCATTTTCCGGTTTACCCCCAAAAAAAAAAAAAAAAAAACTTAAAGAGAGAAAGAGATAAAACTAGTGGTGGAGCCAAGATTTTGGTTTAGAAGGGGCAAAATTGACAGACAATATTTAAAGTGAAATTAATCTAAAAAATATTAATAGATAATAATAACAAAATAAATAAACAATTATAAGAAAATAAATATATTTCATATCATTAAAATAAATAAACAAAAATAACCAATTTATAGTTACTACAAAATTTACAACAAAAAGTTTATAAATTGATGAGGTAAAAATGTGATTAGTGTTACTTAAACAATATAATGAATAGATGTTTAGAATTATTTTTTGTGATTGGTGACATGTCAATTTATAAGATATAAGTAGTAAAATTTGTAATATCTTTAGTATCACTCAACAACAAAATACTGTAAAAAAAAATATAATGAATAGATGTTTAGAATTATTTTTTATGATTGGTAACGTGCCAATTTGTAAGATATAAGTAGTAAAATTTGTAACTTCTTTAGTATTACTCAACAATAAAATACTGTGAAAATTGTAAAAATAATGATAGAAAAGAAAAAAGAAAACAATTGTGAAATTGGTGTCAAACATGGTGCAAGACAAAAGCTACATACAAGAACAGTGAAATAAGTGAAAAGGTGACATGGTTTGATATTTGAGAAAACTATTTTTTACTTTCTTTTTTCTATCAGACTCACTTTCAAGTTTCAACCAAGTGGGAGTCCTTTTTTTTTTTTTTTTCTCTCTATGCCAGTGAGTAATTATTTAAGGTTACATGGACAAGAAAATTTTAGGAGGAGTCAGAGGGGGCAGGTGCCCCCCCTCGCCCCCCTCTGGTGACATAAAATTGTTGTAGTAAAAATATTTTAAAAAAATTGTCCTAACTTCACGTATATGATTCATTCAAAATTCATGACTATGTAAATAATACAATTCCTTCTCAAAAAATAAAATAAAATAAAATAAAATGTAAATAATACAATCCATGTTTATTAAAATAAAAAAATTCAACAACATTGTCCATGTGCATTCATTTTCCTTAACATGGAAGGCATACCATTTTTAGAGATCATCAACTCTATCTTGTACTCGTCTCTCACACACAAAACCCACATTAACTGCAATGCTCCGGGTGGTGGATGATATATGGTACTCACATTTTCTTTGCATATGTATGGCTAGTTTAATCATTACAATGTTGAAAAATGCCTTAATCCCTCTCCACTTGGTGTGTGTGTGTGTGTGTGTGTATATAGAGGCATAGGCACCAAGAAAGATACACACACAAAACCAAAACAACTTGTCACACAAATTTAATTCCCTCTCTCTCTCTCTCTCTCTCTCTCTCTCTCAAGCTAGCAAAAATGTCTTCAGCTGGAAATATGAGCCTTTACTGCCCCTCTTGCAAGCGATATGTCACTATCGTACTTTGCGAATCTTCATGCTCTGCCCCTCATTGCTCTCTTTGCAACTGGTGCTTGTGCGAAAGCCATAGCCAAAACCCAATTCCTAAAACCACTACCAAAGAAAATGAAACAAACAAGGCTGAATGTACTTCCAAAAGCACAAAAGAGAAGAATCCCACCTCCAAGAATAATGTCAAGGAAAACGATAACCAGACAAGTGAGTCACAAGTGAACAGTACTGGTGCAGTTGTGAAGTCCCAAGAGAACCCTACTCCACAAATCTACCATATTTCTTTGGAATCAGTGCTTGAAAGCTTTCGATTGTTATGCATACATGGTGATGATGGTGCAAGTACTAGCACTACTGGTCGAGGCTCGGAGTATGTTTATGCTTTCACTGTGGTATGGGAATATGATCCAAATTTAGGGCAACGAGGGTCTCATAATTCTAAGTCCAAGAAGTAAGGGAGGAAGTTATAGAAGATGGTAATTAATTACTTAATTAATTTGTTCGTAAGCATTTGGTTTGGATTATTGTTTTATGACGTGTGTATATATATATATATGTTTTAATTGCATGTTAATTTATTCTCTTTAGCTATAGGTTTGGGTTTTGATATATTTGTTTTGTCTTTCTTTGCAATTGCTAATGTATGCTTTGTTTCTGGAGTTGATACTGATATTATTATACTGAAATTATTCAGCTATAAAGGAAATGAAATTAAGTGATAGAGGGCGCATGTGGATATACAATGATTAAAAAAAATGTTGATTATAAGTTTTAGAAACATAAACAACAACCTTAATTAAAAATAAGAAATACTGATTTAGCTTGCACGGAATTTTTATTACAGTACTATATATAATAAATTCAGGTTCTCTCTCTCTCTCTCTCTTTTTTTTTTTTTTATATATATATATATATATATATATATATATATATATATATATAAATTAATCTAGTTTTTGTGAATCAAATTTAGATTGATGTTGATTATAAGTTTTAGAAACATAAACCACAGTCTTAATTAAAAAATAGAAATATTGATTTAGTTTTCTCGGAATTTTTATTATATAATAAAGGTTCGCTCTCTTCTTTTTCTTTCTCTTTTTTATTTTTTATTTTTTTAATATATAGATTAATCTAGTTTTTGTGAATTAAAATTACATTGATGTTGATCAAATATTGTATCAAATTAAGGTTGATAAAAAAAAGGTTCTGTGATCTCAATTTTGTCACCTCCTGGTCCTGCTTGCAAGCATATATTATATTTTACAAATTTAGAGGCTGTGTGAATATATTATATGCATCTTTTACAAATTTTGAAGATATAAAAATTATTTATATTCAAGAAAAAAAACTTAATAAAACTTTTTAAAATCCGAACTCTGCCTTTCCCTTTCCTGAAGACTGCCTTTCCCTTTCACGAAGCTATGCCAAAGGCCAAACTGGCTCCCCAAATCCCAGATCTTCACCTTTGACAAACAAAATGCAGACCCTTTCTATTTCCTCCACCGTTTCCTTTCACTTTCCTCCAAAACAAAGATCCACCCCTTCTCCCTCCTCCAAAACAAAAAAAAAAATCCCGACTTTTAGTGAACTGAACAGCAGTGTAAGAAACCTCCCCCTCTCTCATTCCAATCTCTATCTCCAATGATCCAAAAAACCTAATCATTGCTTTGAGGTACGCTTATTTTCATCTTTTTTCATCTTCTTAATTGTTTCTCCCTCAGCCTCAGGCCTTAAATCTCTCTCTCAATTGAAGTTTTCTGTTTTCAACTTTTCTGGTCCCAACTCCACCAAACCCGTTTCCCATTTTTCAACTTTCAAAGCATTTGATAGAAGAAGAAGAGAATAAGGCAGTGGATCTTATTATGGGCAAAAGAAAATAAAAATAAAAAGAAGATGAAAGAGATGACAGAGAGATATGGAGGGCACTGTGAGAGAAATTTTTTTTTTTCTTTGGAGTTATGGAATTTTATATTTGTAGCTTTGGGTGATACCAACGATGGCAGAAATATTGCTTCAGCATCGGTGTTGAAATTCCAAGACTTTCAAGAAAAGCGTTTGGAATATTACACCTAGTGCTTAACATGGAATGCATGGAGGGATAGGAATGGGAGTACATTTGAAGAGTAAGAACCATACAAAGAGATTTCAATCTCAGTTTCTATAACTATAAGAGAAGTTACAGTGAAGAAAAGAAAGAGGAAAAAAAAGAAGAAGAAGAAAGAGACGAAAAAGAGTTACAGTGAGAGGAGATAATAATGTAGGGAGGGGTAGATTTTAGCAAAAGTGAAAAAGGAAGCTTCGTAGAAGGTGCGTGATATATAAACACCCTTCTATATTTACTAAATTACAAAAATACCAATTTGATATATAAACTTCTAGCTTGCTTTTAAGATATCCTTTTAAGGACACAATTTTTGTGTTGTGGCGTTGTGGGATTTTTAGTATCCTAAGCATTGCCCCTATTCTATTCTAATAGACAAATTGAAATGGGCATCAAAACTACATTCATAACATTAGAATGAAATTTTTTAAAATGTACATGTTATATAAATGACTTACTTATTTAAAAAGGAAAAAAAAAAAATTAATGTGTTACATTTTGTATTAATATTATTATTATTTCATCTTTCACATATATTTTCTGTTCGTTTCTAACTATTTGCCATTAGTCTTATTAAAATAATTGGTATGGAACATACAATAAAGAACAAAAATTAATGCTAAGGCAAATATAAATTTTTGCTAGATTTTGCTAAGAAATCATTACTGTCAAAAAAAAAAAAAAATTCAAAGGTTTATGTATTATGTTTTCTTTTTAAGAAAATATACTATAAAAAATGCAATTATCTATGAATATATGTTTTAAACTATCCAATAGAAATTTTCTTTTTCTTTTTTTAGTTATACAATGTTATTAAGATTTGTTTCTTAAAAAAATGCTATTTATGACTATAACTTATTTTAGAATGAATTCAATGTCTATTGGATAGTTTATATCAATAATTTTCAAATGGCATCTTACATTGTATTATTAATGTCATTTCCTCTTTAAAAGCATTTCATACATTTATGCTACATATTCCTCTCTTTTTTAGTTATTATTAGGCTAACTATTTCAACTTAAATATAATGATACTCTCTTCTAAACTCATTTTATAGTTTTTCCCGTGCATTGCACGGGTTTAGCGACTAGTAGATGTAATAAGGGAAGACATGGGTTATAAGAGGGGATTTTTATTTGGAAAAATGGAGGTGCAGGATTTTCCATTTTTACCTTCTTTTTTTTTTGGGGGGGGGGGGGGGGGGGGGTGGGGGGAATAGAACATAATTGCTTTAACAGGAGAAATAAAGTACTATTCTTCTACAAAAAAGTAATACTATTCAAGAGAGAGAGAGAGAGAGAGAGAGAGAGAGAGTAAATAAAGGAGTATTAGGTAATGTATAATTGTGAAATGAAGTAATTGGGAAAGTGTAATGGGACTGGTATTCTATTAGTTCATCACCAATGATAGTCATGCCATCTTATCATTTTTTATTTCGCCAACTTTGTTTAATTTCCTGGATGGTGAGACATACTAAAGGCAAGTTGATTTATTGCAATGTCTCTTATCATCATTTTCTTCTTCTTCTTCTTCTTCTTCTTTTGTTTTTATATTTATTTATTTTAATACAGGAGCCATTTATGTCTGATATTTTAAAGTATGACATTATCTATGCAGCTCAAAATTATTTTGAAAAGATTATATATCATGGGAATTTCGGTGATGGAAGGCCTTTTCAGAAAGTTGGAAAGAATAGGTTGCGTTACCATGGATTCTATCTAATACATATTGAAGATTAGTGATCATATCATGGCATATATTTAAGTTTTTGGTTTTACTGCTAGCTAGCCTCTTTTCTTTTTTTCAGCAATTCTTATCGAGTATAAACATCTACTTATACTGTATAGTTTCCTTTATGGATGTTATGTTATTTCTTTTATAATTAATATTGAATGGAGCATCTTCATTTATTTATACTATTGAAGTGTTTGATCTTTCTTCCATTTTCTGTATTTTTTTGAGCAAGTATATATGATTGATTGCAATAGAATTGAAAATGTCTAAGAACATATTATATATACAGGGCTATTGAAAATTCGTACCACCCTCCCTAACGAGTTATAAGAGCGAAGACCAAGACTAACACGGCAAATCCATTGTGCACATAAAAGGAACAAGAGGAAAACAACATTAAATTTTTTTTTTTTTTCAGATAATTAAAGGATACAATTTTTTTTAATAATTACGGGAGGGAATTTGAACTTTGGATATTTTTAAAACATCAAGAAGTGCCAAAAATTTTCAAAGCTATTAGCGATAATAAAGGGTCCATAACTTGTAGCAAGATTTGCACATAGTGTGCACTAGTTCTTGGGCTCTTGATAGGAGTTATTGCTTTTTCTTTGTCGATCATTGTCAAATGGATTATCTTGAGAGACCCAATTACTCGGAAACTTGTGTATATGTTAAAATACATAATTATAAACATTCTTTGAAAAATTATGTGCATTAAATATATAAAATTGCCTAAAATCTTTAAAAAATTATATACATTAAATATACAAAATAATATGTGTTCTTTGAAAATTGTGTACGTTAAATTTACAAAATTGTATATATTTTTTGAAAAATTGTATATATTGAATATACATAATTAATTGTGTAGGAATTATATTATTATTTTATTAATTTTGAAGATATAAGTAATTTTATAAATTTTGAAGATAAAAAAATTTATATTAAAGAGAAATGTGCAAGTTATTATTACATATCAAAGACGTTATACAAGGGGATTTATGAGGAAGGTTTTTTGTTTTATTTATTAATTTTTATTTTTTGGGCAAAAGGCAGGTTTTATGTTTTATTCCTTGTGTAGGCACAGTTTTGTAATAAAAATGGATCAAAACGGATGAATTTGACCAAACCGGACTGAAGTGGACCAAAATAGACTGAATGGACCAAAATGAATAAAGTAATTCTAAACTGGACTAAATGGACCAAAGTGTACTGATCTGGACCGAAATAAGAAATAGGTTAATAGATGTTAATAGATGTTTTTAGAGCAATTGTTGAAGAAAAATAAAATAGGCTATATCTATATTATTAAGAAGCAAAAAAGAGTAGCAAAAGAAAATATAAAATTTTATTTTATTTTTTTGTGTGTCTCCAATCCATTGCCTGGACAAAATGGAAAAGATTGCATTGAAAATTCCACCTTAATGGTTGCTTTTAAAACAATCAATAATAGGAATCTTTTAACAAATCAACAAAGTACTCTTTGATACAAATGCATACAAAGACAAGATAAAGAAATTCTGCACGGGTAGGGATACATTCATCCAATTATCATTGTACTCACTGCTAAACCTATATGGACTAATTTACCAATACTCACGGTAAAAAGGAGGAAACCAATTACGTTTCAAAGCAAAGCCTTGCACCTCTTGAACTGTATTTTACAGACAAAATGTTAAGAAGTTATAAATCAAAAATCTTAATTTCATTTGTACCCAAAAAGAAAATATAAAATTTATTTAAAATATTGTAGGTTCTACAACGTGAATAATGACTGTATGAGATTGTTGCTGTTGGAAAAATATTTTTCATAATTTGTATATGATTAATTATTTCAAAATCATTGACTATGTAAAATTGTAAATAATACAATCCATGTGACATATGAGGGAGTTTTTTTATTTTATTTTCCTTAACATGGAAGTCATACCATTTTTAGAGATTATTAACTTTATTGTACCTGTCTCTCACACACATGCATCCACACACAAAATCCACATTAATTACAATGATCCTGGATGGTTTAGGATATGTTATCACATTTTCTTTGCACACATGCACAATCTGCATTCCGTGTGTGCCTAGAAGTGTTAATCATTACAGTGTTGAAAATTGGCATAATCCCTCTCTACTTGGTGTGTATAATAAGGAATATGGTTCTATCCTCTCTGATACACATTCTTTTGAGTTAAATAAAATAAAATAAAATAAAATAAAATAAACTTCTAGATCGCCTTTATAGACTATGAGCCAATTACGGAATTGTTTATGGACTCGAAGAAACGTTCTTTCATTTTTTTTAATGTAATATAATTATCTATACTATTAATAATAGGATTTTCTTATTTTATCTTCAATTTTTGGCGTACCAAAATATTCTCATATAAATTCTGAAATAACATATTCTTTAGTTTAATTTTTTTCTTACAAAAAAGTAAAAAATGTTAAAACAGTAATATTATTTCAAGTACAAATTGCTATTCTCACCACCTATTTATATTCAAATGTCTAATTCCTATTTGTATTTTTTATCCATTTGAATTCAAATACTTCAATTATTTTTATAAAACAAAAAAAAAAAAAAAATTACAGCTTCCACCACCACCCCCCCCCCCCCAAAAAAAAAAACCTCACCTAAAAAGTAAAAACTACTCATTCTTATCCGAAATTTCTATGGTTTTTTTTTTTAATTTAAAAAAAAAAAATCTTTAAAACATTTCAAAATTTTTGTTATCCAAAGTCTATGCAATTATCACAAATCTTTATCTATCCACACTAACATATATTATCTTTCTTTTGTTCAAATCTCAAATTTTTTTTACTTATCACAATTCTTATCCCAATTAATAAATTTAAATTTCCTATTGGGTTTCAACTTCTTACGGTTTTCTATCTCATTTTTAAACATTATTCCATGTTACCTTACCTCATTCTTAAAAAATAAAAAAAAATACATATGGTTATTTATATATCACTTTTAAGTATTATAACACTAAAAATAAATAAATAAATAAAGAGCATTATTGCACACACAAAGCAAATGTGATGAGTCTAGTTTTATTTTATCTATACATTATATAAGAAGATTCCCTTCTTTCAACTTGAATTTTATGTTGTTCAAAAATACCCTCATTAATGAAGGGTAACTTTATTTAGAAATATGGTCATAAATGTCAAATAAAAAATTTTATTTTTAATTTGAAAAGAAAACTCCTAAAATTTAGGAATTTTTTTTTTTTTACATTCACGTTTAAAAAAAATACAATTACTGCTTATCTCTAGAGTTTATCATTTTTATTTGTTTAAAAAATAAAATATATATATTTCTAAGTTATAATAGATGCAATTTGTAAGTTAAATAATGCTAATGCATTTATTATTTAAAAATATTTCCTATTTCTGTAAGTTTTATATGTAGTGGAACATATTTGAAATTATGTTCCATATTGTTTAAAATATATAATTATACAATTGTTTTATTTAAATGGAGAAAATTTTAATAAAACCTTTTTTTTTTAAATACCATAATTAGTTGTCTAATTTGAATATATCCAAGAATTAAAAAAAAAAAAAAAATGCATAGCCCCATTTCATGGAACACATATAACATGTTATATCAAGTTTAAATTATTATATAAGTTTACAACTGTAGCATTGTTTTCCCAAATATAAGTATGATGCTTATATTATTGAAACTTGAATTTTAAGGTAATCTTGTGAATATTTATTAGATTTTTTAGACTCATATTTCTAATTTCTACTGTCCAACTTTTTTAGCCAAAAATTAAAGTCTTTGGTCAAAATAAAAATAAATCATATTTTTGACCTAAAAATTAAGGAAATTTTTTTTTTTGGAGCCAAAAACTAAAAAAGCAACTTACAAAAATAATCAATTTATGGACCAATTAGTTCAAAATGGATCTAATTGGACCAAAGCAAACCAAAGTAGACTGAAGTAGACCTAAGTTGAATGAAATGGACCATAGCAGATTGAATTGGATTGAGTAGGCCTAAGTGGACTGAGTGGACCATTATGGACCAAAGTAGAACTAATGGATTGAATTGGACCGAATGGAGCTAGGTGGACTAAAATGAACCGAATTGGAATGAAATTGACCGAATTGGATTGATTAGACCAAATGGAATGAATATGATAGAATTAGACTAGACCAAATGGATTGAAGTTGATTGAGTAGACTAGAATGGACTAAAATAGACTGAAGTGAACCGGTTAGATTGAAATGCTACATTGATATGGCTTAATGGGAACATAGCAACAATAAAAAAAATACTACTCTTCAATTTTTAGATATTATATAGATTTGAAAATGATAGAAATTGATCAAATATATTATTATAGAGAGGAGAAGCCACACTGATCACTCTCTACTAATTATTTTTTATCTATATATTAAAAAAAGATGTTAATTTTATTAATGTTTGTTGCACACATCTTGTTGTACACATTTTTTAGTTTAAGAGTTCTTTTTATAATTTTGAAATTTTTCATAAAAACACGATTTCACAATTTAATTAAAAATTGTGTTTCGAATACACAATTTATTCGGACGAGGCGCATGCACACACACCACACACACTGATGTGTAATAATCAGCCCTCTGAAAAAATAACAAGTCACACAATAAAATGTATACAAATTATTTGTTTGATACTCGTTTTTAATTTATAAGCAGGCGTGGTACATGTGCAACAAATCTTTGTATTCTTTCATGTGGACCAACATTAATATTACCACGTAGGTAGGTGGCAATAAAATTGCCTTGATTTTGACAAAAAACATATGAGGAGAAATTTAAAAGTTGGAGTCAAAAACAAAGAAAAGCAAGGTGAAGTGGGTGTAATGCTTGCAAAATGAGTGGATTGGATGGAGTGACATGTATAGCGTGAAGTGGGGAAAATTATTAAATACTTCGGGAGTACCATAAATGCATACTTCCTCTACTCACATGAATTGTGGGTTTCACTATAAATTTAATTAGTGAGACCCATAATTATATGAGATGAGAGAGTATGTATTTATGATACTCTGAAAGTACCCAATAATTACACGTAAAGTGGATAGTGCCAAATGGCAACAGTAAATGCTAATACTAACAATAACAAACGCACACACTGCCTCTGCCTAATCTTCTTTCCATTTTCACTAGTTTGTTATTAGTTACTGTCCGAGAGTCTTGAGTCCACCACAGAGAAATTGAGAGGTGACTCTGCTTTTGAGGTAAGAATTTTATGACATAACAACAATTAAACATTTCACATTCAATCCTGCATTTCCTTTTTCTCTTTTGTTCTTCCTAATTTCTTCTTGCATTTGGGGTAAGAATTTTGACATAAGAACAATTAAACCGTTCACATTCATTGCTCATGCTCATCATATTCATGTTCATGCTTGCTTTTTTTTTTTTTTTTCTTCTTGTCTTCCTAATATCTTCTTTATTTATATTCTTGAAAAAGTTGTACAGAGTATAAGGTACTACTTAATGTTTATGAGGAAATGAATAAGGGAAAACAGGAAAAGATCACTATATGCTCTATTCTTTCTTTCTTTCCTTCTTTTTCAATGGTTTTTTTAGTTTAATGGATTGCATTGAAAACTAGCGGTGGCAGCCTTTGGATTTTTAGTCAGCTTCAAAAGCCTCACTAAAATCCTTTCTTTTATTATTAAAAAATTTGTGGGCAACGTAGGACTTGCATTTTCTTTTTTTTTCTTTTTCTTTTTTTATACTAGTGGTTTGGTCCTTATAGTATATAGATGAGCCACTTGCTAATGTAACAGTAGTGTTTGAATATTTTCCTGTGGTTTCAATATTAAGTTCCATGGACTTCTGGACCTTCATTGTTCTTATATTTGCCTCTGGATTTTCAGTCAGCTTCAAAAGCCTCGCTAAAAAACCCTTTTTTTTTCTATTAAAAATTTTATGGGCAACACAGGATTGCCTTTTTATACTAGTGGTTTTCGTTCTTTTAGCATAGATGATGATACACTTACTAATGTAACAGTTAGTGTTTGAATATTTTCCTGTGGTTTCAATATTAAGTTGCATAGACTAATAGATGACTAATGTCTCTGTTGCTCATCTTTCTTAGTTTGTATTGTAGCTACAATGGATCTCATTACTTGTCTTGTCTGTGCATCTTATAGTAATTGTTTCTCAAGTTATGTGAATTACATTTCAGGAAATGGAGAATCTTGAATTCTTGAACAGTGATATTCCCTCTAATATACTATGTCGTTTGCCTTCAAAGACTCTTCTTCAATTTAAGTGCGTTTCTAAAGGTTGGTACAAGCTTATATCTGACCGGTCCTTCATCCAGAGTCAATTACAAAAGTAAAAGCCTACCGTATCAGGATTCATCTTCCAAGGGAAGTATCAGTGGTGCAATGAAGACATCAGAACAGTTAGCTACATGCCTGTTGTTGAATCACAAGGTGAAGGTGACGGTGATGAAAAAGTGCAGCAAAAGGGGTTTGATTTCCTTCCTGAGGATGTAGTGATGTTAGCATCATGCAATGGGATTGTATGTTGTCGGAGTTGCTTTCCTGATCAAGCTCAAGACCCTGCTGTCTATGTGTGCAATCCCTCAAAAAAAGAGTGGATTAAACTACAATCAACTGCTGCACTTGACAATCTTAGCACCATAGGATTGGCGTTTGACCCAACTCGGGATCCCATAGACATTTCTACTAAATTCAAACTGGTTAAAGTCAGGCAGTTGGAGACTGAGGAGGACTTCTGCTATACTTTTGAAGTATATTCATTCGAAACTGGGGCATGGACAAAATCAAACGAGATCTGCCACTGCAATAACAATTTAGTCAAGAACAACAGTGTCTATATTGGAGGGATTTTACATTGGCGAACAGATGGAGATAAAGTGCTCACATACGATGTAGAGAAGGAGCTATCTTGGTTGATTTCAGTACCAATCCCAGCAATGGAATTTGAGACCATCCCTCAAGCATGCATTGGAGATTCTGAAGGGCGAATGCATTATGCAATGGTCTCTGAAAAAGGACTTCACATATGGTTCCTTGAAGATTTTTTTGAATCCAAATGGACTCTCAAACACTCAAAATCTCTGCAGGAAATTGAAGAAGAGCATCCACTGTTTTACAATCTGCATCAAAGAGTGACAGAAGCAGTGACTTATCATATGGAGCCATGGATGGTTCCATTGGCGATTAAAGACGGATTGTTGTTACTTAGGGTGTCGACCAAGTTGTATCTTTATGAAATTGAGACATGCAGTGTGAAGCAAGCTTGTTCACTTTCTAAGTTGGGTCCACATATTATATTTTGTCCAGTGGTGTTACCCTACTCAATGAGTTTGGTGCCATTGAATCCACATAGAAAGCTGCCACTCTATTAGGATTTATATCTATTTTTAGGCTTTAAAATGTAAATCAATTTCTAAGTTTGATTTTAGTCTCTAAGAATTCAAAATTTGAATTTAGTTTCTAATGTTTGATAGCATTTTGAATCTCACCTTTCAGTTCATGTCCATTAATGAGAAGCCTTTTGTGGGTTCCAGTTAACTCATCTCATAAAGTCTCTTGTACCTCTAAAACTGTTGTCAACATTTAGGATTGAGGTATTAATCAAACCAACTTGTCTATTTACTTTCATAGATACTGATCTAATGTACATTATTGCATCTTATTTTGCCTATACCTTGAATTGAAATTAGATTTATCTCATAATCTCTTGGGTTTACATAATTATAGGAAATGGAACTCAGAAAAGGGCTTCTATCAATTTTGAGGTAATGCAGTTTGCTGTGGCACTGACACTGACCTGCCGCGCTGTATATGCAAGTATTCTTTAATAACCCAAGTTTTGTGAGTGATTAAATATGTAAAAATTTAAGCAGAAATTATCATTAAAAAATCAGATGGAAATGATTGCGAGACATTGTCTTAATGCATATATAAACCTGGTTTAATGCAGGAAATTGGGAGGCAGGGGCCTCATAGTTGCAAAACATGCACTGGTAGGAATACTAAAGACAATTGATGACATTCTGGCACTCCTCCAGGCTTACAAAACTCTGAAATTTCAAGATCGCATATACCCATCTTCTGATGCAAAACCATTATTTAATTTTGAAGCCCTCGTATTGGACATTATCCCCTTCCTAGTTTAGGTTATTAACCGTCCTTTGGTGTCTTGAAATTAATGGGCCACCACAGTTGTAAGCTGCATATTTTTGAATAGCTTTTTGCAGCTATTCTGTTTGTGCTGCGTTCTGGTTTAGAGTAGCTGCGTTGGTTGTTTCTATGTCTTGCAGATGTTTTTTGCTTGTGTTGTGTGAAGGTTGCACTCTTTTGAACTATCTTTTCTTGGTTTGTTTTGAATTTTCCTCATTCATCCTCCCAAAACACGGTTATCCTACTCGTCACCAATAAAATACAGTAAAAAATAAAATAAAAAATATTCATTCAGACTATTTCTTGGATTGCGTGGATATAGCTCATCCCTTGTTTAATGGTTAGAGTTACAAATTCCTTTTTAACATGTTATACCTCCTTGAATTGAGATTCAACTATTAAGGTTCATAATATGTCATTGTCATTGTTCTATTGTAATCAAAATATTTTATAATTAAGCCTTCTTTCAAACTTCTTGCTGCTAACTTCTAATTGATGCTTGTTTCCTTGAATAATCCCTCTATGGCAGACATTGGACTTCTGATCTCTTGTCTTTTGCAATTCTGCCTCCAAGAAAAAAGGTGTAAGCAACAATGGGTCAAAATTATATCAAGGTTGATAAGAAAGAACCCATAGAGAAACTCATAATGCCAAACAGAATAACCAAATAGTTGTACCTGATGCTAGGGTGCAGAAAATAATCAGCTCACCAGGGCTCATTTATTCCTCCAGCCATAATGAACAATCCCCATTTACAAGGAATTTCGGAGAGCACTTAGTAATGCAAGCAATGATTATGGATAGCTAAGGGAGTAAGTCCTTCCTTTCGCATATTATTTCCGATGACCACATCTTCCGGAATTTGACTTCAAATATTGGTTTGATGCTTTATTAGTTTACAAATTTTGAAATATTTCTTGTCAAAATCATATCACATGATTCAGTCCATTGATGTTTGCCATCTTTTCCTTTGTGAGTTTGTATTGCATAATTTGGTATATGTGGTAATTCAATCTAATTCCCCTGAGAACTAGTTCAAGAATAGAAGTATGAAGATGATGCATACCCTGCTTGAAGAAGCTTCTAACAAGGAAATTTTGTAATTAAAATGAAATGCACCAGTTTATCTCTTCACTAGCAAGAAGCACTTGTTGAAGACAGATCAGATGTGACAAATCCTGATCCAGTGCCAACTGTTGAAGATTGATCAAACATGAATAAATCTACGTACTGTAAATGGAGGTGCTGATGGTTGAGGAAGGTTTATCAATTTGCTTGCAAGCATGAGTACGACCATTGACATGGTAGGTCTATCATTAGGATCTTCTTGAACACATAACAATGCAATATGGATCAATCTCAGTACCTCACTTATAGGACAAGTATCAACTATGGTCTGGTAAATAAATTCCAGTCCTTTGCCATCATTCCATAGTTGCCATGCCTATTGGTAAATTTTTTTTTAGTTCACAATAATAAGAAAAAACATAATTTGAGCTCAAAAGATATGAAAAAGAGACATACATATGACAGAAGGCTTTCTTCACGCTCTGGATGATAGAAGCCACTATTCTTTTTTCCACTAGCAATTTCTAGCAGTAGAATCCCGAAGCTATAAATGTTAGACTTTATTGAAAATAGTCCCTCCATTGCATATTCTATCGCCATGTATCCACTATGGGGAAAATATGTATTATGATATTGTATGGTTTCAATCACAGTAAAAGAATGAAAGAAAAATTTTCCTAAATGTAATATACTATCTTTAAGAGCACAAGTTACATTGACATAACCATAACTTGGGAAAGTTGGCTTTCTTCCTTTGCAATTCCCTCTTCTCACAGTTCTTACTTTAAATCACTATTGACATAGTGGAGTTTTCCAAATGATTTTATTGCTAAATTTTTTAATGTGTTTAAAACAAAATTTGCAAAATTTAGAGGGGAAAATTAAATGAACCTCCCCTCTCCCATCACATGCATGTGAGGGACCAAACTTTTGTTTGATCATGTCTTAAAAATTTGTTCATATTCGTGATTATGGAAATAAAATTTATGAAGGGAATGCTTACTATGTTTGGATTCATTTCATCTGATATCTTTGGATTCATTTCATCATCTAGCAATACATTACTTGCTTTCAAATCCCTATAGATGATTTTGAGCCGAGAGTCCTCATGTAGATAGAGAAGTCCCTTTGCAATCCCATTGACAATGCCTGTACGTTTAACCTAGTCTAGTTCTTTACATTTCTTTGGATCTGTAATGTGATAATGGGACAAAAGTTTCTTTAATATAGGACACTTTTGCCGTATAATTTCCTTCAATAAACGATGCTGTGTATGTGTTTGAGAGAGAGAGAGAGAGCAAACCAAACAAGAAGACATCAAGACTAGTGTTGGCCATGTACTCATAGACTAGAAGTTTTTCTTCTCCTTCCAAGCAGCAACCCAAGAGCCTTACTAGATTCCTATGCTGGAGTTTTGCAATTAAAATCACTTCATTCCTGAACTCTTCAAGACCTTGTTTTGATTTCATTGAAAGCCTTTTAACTGCTATTTACTTTCCACTAATCAACTTGCCCTAGAAGCCTTTTAAAATTCATCAGCAGAAAATGATCACATGGTGTTGGTAGACATACTTTGCTACATGTTACAACGGTAAGGTTCACTGAT
Source organism: Quercus wislizeni (assembly GCA_023055345.1). Lineage (NCBI taxonomy): Eukaryota > Viridiplantae > Streptophyta > Magnoliopsida > Fagales > Fagaceae > Quercus > Quercus wislizeni. The sequence continues at coordinate 1,995,210 of JALGQJ010000017.1, read as the reverse complement.
AGCTGATTTCTCCGGAAATCAAATGATCCTAACTATTGCCATATATTAATTTCAAATGCAAACAATCCAATAATTTCTAAAGATGAATAATATATATTAATCACTATGCTTTTTTACCCTGTACACTGGACCAAAACCACCTTTCTCCAAGCTTATTGGCATCAGAGAAATTGTTTCTAGCAGTCAATATTGTACTTAAATTGAAGTAATTCATTTCTCCTCTGTTGTCATCATCCCTTCCATAGATACTACAGTCTAAGTGCATTGAAAGTGAACCTGCTAAATTATTTCGTAATGGAATTTCTTGGCTTTTATCTCCATCTGAGTAATAAATTAGATAAAACAAAATTAATGAAAATCTAGAAATACAAATTCTAATAGAACTTATGAAAAAAAATCAAATCTTTTGATGGATTGGCTAAACTGAATCTACCTAAATTTCTTTTCCTCCTGACAGATGATGAACAATACCAAAAACCCAAGACAGCTGCAACTATTGCAATTGATGCAATTGATGATATAGTAATTATTACTGTCTTTTTTGTCTTCTTTCCTCCATTTCCCGTTACTCACCATAGAATACAGCCTAAGTTTGCTTAAAATAATTGTATGTCAATGAATCAACGATATATGAATAATTGTAAGGACATAAGCTGCCCAAAGCCCCAAACTGTCACATATAAGACAAATATGTAAGTACAGAAGTAAACACAAAGAACTTCTTCAAGTTGTAGACTAAAACCTTCATGTTTGTGAGTTTGAATGGATGTTTACCTAGCTTCTTTATCCCAATTACTTCCCAGCAGTTCTAAAACAGTTATTATCCTTTAGCCTTATGTTTAGAAAAAAATTTCACTTTCATTCAGATCCTTCTTAAATAATTTTGTTTGGTTTACTACAGTTTTTATCATTTGGAACACTAAATAATGAAATTGATCATCTAAGACGAATACTCTACACCTGTTTGGCACACAGAAATGAAGTGGATAATTGTTATCTCAACCAATATGCCAAGTTATTGAAATTTTCATTCTAAGGATTAAAAATTTTCAGTTTATGAAAATTCAACAGTTGATGTAAATGATGTGGTACTGAAAATTATTTTAAATTTATAACATTTAGTCCAAAAACATTATATAGATTCATTTCTGGAGAGGATCCTAAGACTCCTTTGTTCACCTCCCTCACATATACCAAATAATTCTCCACAAACCCTTCCATGGGGCGGGGTGGGGGGAAGGGGGGTGGGGAGAGAGAGAGAGAAAAAAAAAAGAGTCTTGTAGTTCAATTAGTACTTATGTTTGTTCAAACCCTCTCTTCTTAACCATCAATCCAAACAACAAAGAAAATTACAAATCTAAATGTCTTACCTGATGATTGAGGTGGGGCCGGTAGTGCTGGTGCTGAAGGCGGTGGCACTGGTGGTTGTTGAAAGAGTAGGTCTCATACCTTATACTGCAACTTTGGGTTATGATACGCAACCCTCTTCTGGATTGGCAACAACTCTCAGCATCCCTGATCAACTGGCTTAAGCAACTGCTGCAACCACTACTATTGATATCTCTAGTACACTGCACCAACCCATAAGTTTGATCAGATCCATTACTCGCTGTCAAATTCCCATCACGAAACAACATATCCTCCTTTATTGCTGTCCCTGTTAAAATGTTTAATAGAGCAATTGCGCTAAAGGTGGGCTGATCAGCAGAGGTTGTGTTCCCAAACAATAGTAACGGAAAGGCTGTGGTGTTGTGGAGGGAAAACATTTTACCTCCTACTCTCCTAGGCTTCAAGAAACTGTCTTTGTACATGAACATAGGCTTATGAAATGGCTGATTATCCATTAGAAATAATTTTCGATCTCAAGAACTATTCATAAGAAGAAAATTAATTTATCAAGTAGTATATTAGAAGAAGTTATATGATGCAATTGGAGTTAATCTTTTGACCATTTCTTTGGCTAGCTTTGTACATTAGATTCTTATCTCTCACTTTAAAATGCCAATGTGTACACATTTTTATCCCTATACTTCTTTCACTTCAGTAAAAAAAAAATGAGAAGGCCGGCCCGAAACTCAAATTGTGACAATGGATAAAGTCACAACTTCTCTCGTCGTCTACAAAGAATGTTGTGAGATGAATGAGCCGTGTACACATTCAATTACGCTTTCATTTTTTTTATTTTGAGCTCCATTGACTTTTGAGCTACGATGAGTAATGGCTTAGGCACATGGGCAGGGTGTAGGTGCGAGCTTAATTAACCATCTTGGAGCATCGCATGAGTATTTGTATAGTAGAAAAAGTATTGTATTTTAGGCTGTGTTCGTATTTGGTGTAAATAGAATTGGGATAATATTTTACACCCTTGTACGTGTTTGGGTGCACATGTATATATATATATATATATATATACATAATTATTATTTATTATTTATTCCTTTTTTTTACAAATATATATATATATATATATATATATATAGATTATTGACTTTACATATTTATTTTTGTCGGTTTTAACATCTATATATATTTCTTTTTTATTTCCAATTTTCTTATAATTTTTTTTACATTCACTTATTTTTTAAATATTTACACTTTCTTCAACCTTTCTTCTTTTCTTATCTTTTCATCTCTCCACTACCCTCTACTTTAATATTGCTATTCATCTTTCCCTTCATCTTCTTTTATTTGTCTCTTCTTATCCCTTCCCTCTTCCTATAAATTTGTCACTCTTTTCCATTCTTTGCATAGTTTTCTCTCATAAAAAGGTTCTCTCTCTCTCACTCTCTCTCTCTCTCTCACTCTCTCTCTCTCTCTTGATCGATCGATCGATGTTTTGGTGGATTTTTATTTTTTTTAACATCTTCGTTTTAAGTTGATAAATTTTTGTGTTTTTAAGAACTCTAATTTAGGTTGATATGATTTAGTTTTGTGTTTTAAATTATTACTATTATTATTTTGCTCTTTGATTGTTAAATTTTATCCGATTACATTATGAAAAATTAAAAATAGTAGATAAAAATAAAATAGTATTCCATTACATAGCATAATTTGAATAATTTAGTCTTTATTGTTATATTTTTTTTAATTTTTCTTTTTTTTTCTTCTCTTTTATTTTACTCAATATTGAAATTCAACCACATCTTCCTTATCATTAAATTATTTATATTTTCTCTCTCTTTTTGTTTTAAAAAATAAAAAATGTAATATTTACTAAAATTCAAATAAAAGAAAATTGTGCTCATCAAATTGTACTTAATTTTTTTTAACATTTACACTTTCTCCAACCTTTCTTCTTTTCTTTATGTTTTCATCTTCCCAAATATTCTACCTTGATATCACTCTTCCTCTTTCCTTTTATCTTCCTTTATTTTGTTTCTTTTTATTATCATCCTCTTAGTATAAATTTTTCATTCACTCTTCCATTCTTTACATAATTTTCTCTCACAAAAAAAATAGTTATTTCCCGCTCTTTCTCCCTCAATTTCTTGGAGGATTTTTATTTTTATTTTTCTTGCATCTCTATTTTAGCTTGATAAAGTTTTGTATTATTTAAAACTTTATTTTGGTTGATGGGATTTAGTTTTGTGTTTTATTTTTTTTTTTTATGACTTTGATTGTTAAATATTATCATATTGCATTATAAATAATTAAAAATGGTATATAAAAATGTACTACTATTATATTACATAGAATTATTTGGATAAGTTAGTGTTTATTGTTATGTATTTTATTTATATTTTTTTCTCATATCATTTTATTTAACATTTAAATTCAGTCATATCCCTCATATATATCATTAAATTATTTACATTTCCACTCCTTTTTTATTTTAAAAATTTTAAAATATAATATTTTGCCTAAATTAAATAAATTAAATTGTCCACATTAAGTGGAGTAATGCTAGGGAAACACTCATTCTCACATCCAATGCATCAAAGAAAGAATGAAATACAAAAAAAATCAAGTTAGAAACACTAAATTATAAAATAAATAAATAAACTAATAATACATATTTAATGTCATAGAATCATCATCAAATTTTGGAAAACAATAGGTTGCCAATGGAGAAAGAGAGAGAGAGAGAGAGACTAGTAATCGTTGATTGGAAAACAAAGAGGTTTTAAGGAGAAGTAAAAAATAAAATAGAAATTACCGTGTGGAGAATATTAAAAACATTACAGTGTAGTAACATAAATCGTTAAATTCACTTAAAAAATTAAATCAACAATCAACAATTAAATACAATCATGCATAGTACTAAATTTAAATTAAAAACTAATCAAACTCTAACTATGGAAACCATATTGATCATAACCAAAAAAGAGATGTTCTCTGATAGTAGTAGAAATTACATAAGAAATAAAGTTAGAAAATTTAAAAATCCATTTTTTTGACATTTCATTTAACCTTATTTATAATATATATATATATATAAATATGAGATGGATTCAAGTTACACTTTTTCTAAACCATTGGATTTAAGTAAATCTAACAGTCAAAAAAAGACACTCATTAATGCTAATATTATGATTAGTATCTCATTAATTATCCTTTATTTATTGCATTTCATACCTATCTCTTAACCTAATAAAACACAAAAAAGTATTTGTCTCTCTCTAAAAAAAAAACTTTGATTATTTTATTAGAAAATAAAAAGTAAACATTTGACAAGACCAGTAGACAAGTATACACGTATGCTCGAAATGAAAGAATGAGCCTTGACAATGGTTCCTAAGTACATGAATAATAAGAGCTTATAGAAACATAATTCCCAAACAGATCAAAAAGCTGTGATCCCTCTAAAATTTCAACAACAATCCATGAATCTTTTTCTGAAGTTCAAAGGTGAGCATGATTTATCCCAAAAAGAAATAGAAAGGTAAGCATTTAATGATTCTTTAATACCATAGTCTAAATCTAAAATACACTACCACTTTAATAACATTTTCCCTCTTTCCATATTTTGAACAAAAATGTCAATGATCCATCATTTAACTTTTTTTTTTCTTTTTTTCTTTTTTGTAAATATGGTTTTAAAAATGGATTAGACTAATCGGTTTAGTTGGGAATCGAACCCTAATTCATTTTGGAAAAACTATCAAAACCAATAAAAACTAAAAACTAGATCCTTTTCTGATTCTTTGACAAATCTGCTTTTTTAAAACAATGGTTCTTATAGTGCTTTCTTTAAAATAGGAGCACTAATATTAACCTTAGTGAAGTAGTTTTTAAACAAAAATTGATTAAACTCAACCAAAATAACCTTACATTAGCCTTAAACAATGAATAGTATCTCGCTACATCAAAAGGAAAATTATTTTTGTTTATTCCAAAGCTCTCTCTCTCTCCTCATCTGTGACACTCTCTCCCATCTTTCCCACCTACCTATTGCTCCACCAAACTAGTGCAAATCTAGGTTTTGTAATTCACTCAAATGGGTGTCTAGATCATCAACTAGTTTAGAAGTTCATTCTAGTGTGATTAGGCTTAGATGTGGTGGAATGACACAAATTAATGATGATGAGTTTTAAGAAATGGGTATGTGGAGATTGACAGGAATAGGAGGGCAATTGGGTGTTTGAAAATTATCATTGACACTGCTTTGGGACTTTCATTTTGGATCTAATTCTAATGTGTCACTTAAAAAAAAAAATCTTTTTATTTTTTCCATCTTATTTTCTTAGGAAAATGATAAAATAGAAGAAAATTTTCGTTCTAAGTGGTTGAAGAGAATTGGGTTTGTAATGGTTTGTGTGGGTGGCAATTTGGTAGGTGGTGGTTTGGGCTATTTTGTGCAACATAGTGCTGTCTTTTTTTGGCTGAAAATTGGGTAGAGTTAAGGGAGAAAAAAAAAAGCGTTTATATGGAGTAGAGAAATAAATATTGAGGCTAATGTAAAAAGTGAAATTTTTTGGCTAAAACCTTATAGAGGTTGATGTGAATACTCTAATAATTGAAATTGTAGAGTTTTCCACTTAATTTCATTGGTTTAATTTGTGCTAAAATATAATTTGAAAAATGAATTGCAAAACCATAACCCTCCCAAAACATGCATGTAAGTGGAACAAGGCAAAGTTTGATCACGTCTTAAAAACTTTTCTTCAGAAAGTGACATTGGTGATTTGTGGAATTAAAATGCGGATGAATTGCAATGATTGCTTACTGTGTACCCATGATTCTGATAGTATTGGCTTCAATTTGATTGCTCCCAAAAATCCTAACGGTGCCAAAATCTGATATTTTTGGATTCATCTCACCATCTAACAATACATTATTCGCTTTCATATCTCTATGGATGTTTTTTAGTCGAGAGTCCTCGTGTAGATATTGAAGGTCCTTAGCCATCCCATTGAAAATGTTTATGCATTTAGCCCAGTCTAGTTCCTTACATTTTTTTGGATCTGCATTTTAATATTAAAGTTGTTGATTCTCTCATATAGGAAAATTTTATATAAATTGGCCTATACTTAATGGTGCTAGATGTGAGAGAGAGTGCTAAATAAGAGAGAGAGAGAGAGAGAGAGAGGGCAAACCAAACAAGAAGGCATCAAAGACTAGTGTTAGCCATGTATTCATAAACTAAAAGTTGTTCATGTCCTTCCGAGCAGCATCCCAAGAGCCTCACTAGAATTTTACGCTAAAGTTTTGCAATTAAAATCACTTAATTCTTAACCTCTTCAAGTCCTTGTGTGCTTCGGTAAAATCCATAATAACCCTCCCACGCAACTCAGCAAGTAGCAAAAGTGCCAAATTGACATAGAATATAGACATACATATAAGTATATAACAAAGTCGCATGTATTATGGCTACAATCTAAGGTTCAGATCATAAACTATCCAATATAGCGTGACGAGAATAATGTAAACCACATATGGAGATTGACCTGCAAGCTGTAGCTATTCAAAAACAATGAATCTTAATATGTTCCTTCTCCATAATGCCAGCCTGCACAAGGAAGGTGGAAACATTCTTCCTCTGATCTCCCTGAAGTTGTATAACCTCAACTTGATATAAGCCTAATAAAAATAATCACAAATTGGGGTAATTTTCCTTACCCCAATTTTTGAGCTATTCTCTACAGACAATGGCAACAACAAAAAATACAAAAAATTTGCAGACCATAAACACAATACCCAAATAGGAAAACACGGAAGAATTAACCATAAAAATTTTAAATCTACATAGAAAATAAAATTTAAGTATACCTCAACTTGATTTGCAGACCTTGTAGCGGATGTAGATATCAATGGCTCGTACAGAGGAGGCAACTAACAACTCCTTGCCATTAAAAACTCACAGACTAAATGCATGAAGGATGAATGATTCAAATCAAGTCTTGTGTTTGACACAATCTAGTAAAATCAGATTTTGCCCCTCCAACAATCACTATAGTGCTTTGAAACTCACGAACGTCTGCCTCCCAAGATAAAATGATCTACAGCACGAAAACGAAGCACACAAGGTCGTGCTTTACGAACTACTCAATGTCTTTTTCTCTCTCTTTGACACAAAATGAAATGCACAAAATATTCTCACTTGGAGAGTTTTCTAAAAAAGTAGTTTTTACAAATGAGGGACTATGAAAAATTATACGTTATTGAACAAGCACTCTGTTTCAGTAATAACTATTGTGCACAGACTAACTGAGTCAAAAATTAAAATAATAAAATATTATTTTTTGGACAAGTAGGCCCAATTCACATATGCCAAAAGCCCAACCCAACTTATATATTATCTCTTTCCTTTCCTATGTGGGACTTAGGATTTTTGCCACTTTTAATAACATCTTCAAGTGAACATAGAAAATATCAATTTCTTATTCACTCCATGCTATTTTTCCAACAATCCCCCACATGAATAGAAATTGATAAACATAATGCAAATGATGATGCAGACACAGAGAGAGTAGAAGAAAAGTTACTGTATCGGGAGAAGTAGCTTGTGGCTTTGAACTTTCCTTTATGAAAGACTATCGGATATACTAGCTAACCAGTGAACATGATGTCTTGAACTATTTAGCCGTTTGTGTATACCAAAACAATAGAATTCACACAGCTCCTTTTTGAACATATTTTGCTTTTATATTTGTGTTCATTTCAGCCCTGAACATATTCTGGTAAATTCATAAAGTACTTTAGAGAATTCAGCTTTAAAAACTCTCATGGAAGCAACTCACTTCACACTCATATAGGTGAGTCTTATTAAGAGTATCCTACTATACCCCACTTGGAATTCCAAGATATAAGAATCATTAAAAGCAAAGCTTGCCCTCAACATCGCTTACAGGCATCACTATTTCATCATAGGAATGGGTGGGAGATGTTATCTCCATAGTGATAGAAATAGTCTCTAGGATTTGGTTGTCCCTTTGAACCTAGATGTTGGGATCTTCAGTCAGCTAGGTTGGGTTGCCATCCTGGAGACTTTTATGTAATAGGCTTTAACCCCATTCCCCTCGATGAGCAGTTTACTTGCTCTCCACTCAATCAATTAATATTGATTACAAATCCGTTTTATAATTTGGAATCACTTCCATTTGAGAGCAACTGCCTCATGGTATTATGTCTCCAACATATATGTTGAGACCTACCATAACTAACTCCATGCCCTACTAATATATACAAATAGGAGGCACAAGCATCCAATAATGCATGTCTGTTTAGATTTATTTACTTCCTAAAAAATACATATTCTCTTTGCATAAGGTGTTCTCACTAGACTATCGTCACATTTCTCATGTGATTGAGACAAGACAAGTTCATTTGATATATTAGAAATTTTCATTTCTTGTATCACATCTACAACACTTACACGAGCATATCCCATAACGACATAGCCTCTTGTGATATATTTCACATCACACACTAGTTGCATTAAATCTAAACTCATTTGACATCATCTTATTGTCAAATTTCTCATGTCATTGCATTGAAACTTGCTTCAATCTATACAAAGATTTAACAAGTTTACACACTTTGTTTCCTTGTACAAGAATCATAAACCCCTTTGGTTTATTGTGTATAAAGAAAACTCATACCTTCCTTTTCTTTATAGCCATCTACAATAAGTCTTTCCTTGTAATAGTCAATAATTCCATCAACTCTCAAACTCTTAGGTGGTAGATCCACCAATTACTATGCATAGATTTCAAAGATGGATTTATTGCACTATTGACAATCTCTTTTTCAAGAAGGCACTTTAGCATTTTGCTTCTTTGAAGCTTTAAGTTCATCTTCTAACATTTAAATAAGAAAATTTAGACCAACCAAATATGATGTTTGTCCTATTACCACGATTATGCTCAATCTCTCTTCCATCAACTCTTGATCATGAGAGATACTAAACATAGACTCAAACTTTCTTTTAAGTAAGTTTAACACTTGAAATATATTCTAATTAATTTTCATGCATATAATAATAATAAATTCATAAATTAGAAAGCATTATGCACTACTATTATGATCATAACCAAATAAAACACAATCAATGGTTCTTTATCCTTTAGGAATAGGAACCACCACCTTCAGCAAATACCCCCACATTTAAAGAATTCATAGAAAGACAATCACTCTTTCCATAATTCACAAGGTGTCATAGTGGTTTTCTTTTAAGGCGTTTCAATGAAAAAATAAAGTGGAAATAATAGCTTCCCCCCACAAGTTCTATGGTAATCAAGAACTTATTGCATTCATTGAATTATTTCTCAATTTCATTTTTATAATGAATGGACATCTCTAATGTCTCATCCTTGCTTACTTAATAAGCACTCATAACAGACTCTTATGCATACCACATTTTAGACAACTCAAGTATATCAACTAAGGCATGTAACATATATTTCATCCAAAGAAATATTACAAAACATATATTGGGATTAAACACATTAATATCCAATCAAGTTCATGCATGCCCAAAATATGTATATACATGCATGTTTAAATAAGGCTATATGTACTCAAAACAAATTAAAAGGCTATACACAACAATCATGTATTATTCATATCAATACGAACAATTGTACCTTAAACTTTATAAATAAATAACACATTTAGCCAAGGGGTGAACTATACACTCTCTAGCTTAGAGTGAAACCCCATAATTACAACCCCATAAGTGTGCAATTGGTCTCATTCTTGGGCTTATATCCACACATTTGAAATTATTAATAATAGCTTTCATAATGCTATTTTAATTATCAAATAGATGATCACTTGATGAATTAGTAAAGGTTAACCAAAAACTAAAAAATGGCAGCCACGCCCAAAATTGAATGCATTTAAATGGATTCAAAAAATTTTTGCCTTCATTGAAATTCCAAATTTCCTTTATTCATCTAGCTCATACACCATTGCACATAAAAAGGCCAGGAACATCCTTTTGAACAAGCACCACCAAACGTGGTCATCGTTATAAAGTTTAAGGTTAGATATTAATATAAATAATTCATCTAACAAATAATCATTGAAATATCTCGTAAGCAAAGGCCAAATGAAAATAAGCATGTCTTCATTTATATATACCAACATGTATGACAATCTAAAACAGTTTCAAAAAATTGTATCTCTTAATCAAACTGTTAAATGCCAAAAATTTATCAAATATTATTATCCTCAAAGATTTACAGCACAGTATTTATATCTCCAAACAAGATAATCTTTGTTGATACATTCACAAACACAAGCAGTATTTAACATCTTAAGAATTACTAGCCAAGTTTAAGAGATAATTATAAATATTTACTTTCAAACGTCACTGTGCAAAATAGGAAGTAAAGCTTACTGCAGAAACTGAGCAGGCACAATGTGAACACAATAAACAAAAGAATCTAAAAAGCCCAGCCAAGCAATAAACCGTAAGAGACAAAAGCCTAATATCACATAATATAATCAAAACCAAGGGCGGCTGGATGCATTTTGGGCTCAAGCGAAAATTAATTATCTTGTTTTATATGTAAAATTATTATTAATCAATATCAACCACATAATTTTTTTTTTTTAAAAATTTATAAACACAAAAAAAATTGACCAAACTTTTTACATTTGTTGATGTGGCAGATTGATAGTAGTGTGTAAAAGAATGATGTTAGTGGTGAATCTAGTTGAAAACTAGTAAAAGTTTGCTAACTTAATTATTGTGAAAAATGTTGTGAAATTTTTTGTGAATTTCTTTTTTTATTTTTTTAAAGTGCTACATTCAGAAGATTTTTCATGACAAATCTTAGGTGTTAAGTTGCTTCTTGTTTTCTAGTTGAACCTATAACTAAAATTATTTTTTTTGCTGTCAATAACAATCTTTAATAATCTGCTATTAAGATTTTTTTTGTAAAAATGTTGAGGGCATAATAGTTCTTTCTCTTTTTTATTTGTTTTCATTTGATAAGAAAATATTATTTTATTCATTTGGTTAATATTTTGACTTAATTAATACTATTGGTTAAAATTTAGAGGCCCTTATTTTCACTTGGGGCTTAACCGCCGCATCAATGACTTATACCATTGAGCCGACCCTGATCAAAACCACCAACACTGCCAAGCACGAAATCAGCTTTATCAAATGCTTTGAAAATATCTAAGACACAGAGCAGGCACAATTCGTACAATGACTGAACAAATGAAAACAAACCCCAGCCAAACAATGATTCAAGTAAGACAAATATCCTAATATTATATAATATAATTAAAGAAGATGGATAGCCTTGAAAAATCAAAATTACCAGCACAGTCAAACACGTAAACTTTTGTAGATCATAAATTAATTTATAATATAAACAAGTGGATATTTATGCTAAGCGGTAGACACAACCCCAGTTTTTCCAAGTTTTGCGCAGAGTATATGCATCTGCCGATTTAGTGTTTTTCAACAAACCCGAAATTCTTTTCACCGTAAATCACAAGAGTAAATTAAAATATAAACAAATTTGTTTTAAGACGGTGGAATATATTTCAACAATTTACTTTTGTGATTATCTAAAAGGAAACAACACATAGATCTAATTATAAGTAATATTAACACAAAAGAAGTAATAGGCAAAATAATAAATATATAATGCATATATAAAAGAAATTTGCAATATAATTAAAAACTCACAGACTAAATGCATGAATGATGAATGATTCAGATCAAGTTTTGTATTTGACACAATCTCCTTAAAGCAGATTTCGTCCCTCACACAATCACTATGGTACTTTGAAACTCACGGATGTCTGCCTCCCAGGATAAAATAATCTATCGCACAAAAACGAAGTACAGAAGGTCGTGCTCTGCGAACTACTCAATGTCTTTTTCTCTGTCTTTGACACAAAATGAAATGCACAAAATATTCTCACTTAGAGAGTTTTCTATAAAAGCTTTGACACAAAATGAAATGCACAAAATATTCTCACTTAAAGAATTTTCTAAAAAAATAGTTTTTATAAATGAGAGATTATGAAAAATTATACGTTACTGAATAGACATTCTATTTCAGCAATAACTGCTGTGCACATACTAACTGACTCAAAAATGAAAATAATAAAATATTATTATTTGGACAAGTAAGCCCAGTCCACATATGCCAAAAGCCCCACTCAATGTCCAACTCATGAGCATATAAACTCATATATTATCTCTTTCCTTTCATATGTGGGACTTAGGATTTTTACCACTTTTAATAACATCTTCAAGTGAATATAGAAAACATCAATTTCTTATTCACTCAATGCTATTTTTCCAACAAATAAAGCTCTTAGCAAAGGGTTTTTTTCCCTTTATATTTATTTTTGTATAAAATATTACATGCAAGTGATTTTCCTCTTATGCTTTTCTGTAGTGTACTAACTTTCTCCACATGGAACCAATTCAACAAGCACATAGAATCACATACGCATATATAATAATTTAGTTTAAAATATTAATGTCATAACAAATCTTTAACAACAAACCACTTCCATCACATTAGAATACAATTTTTATCATAGATTATGGTTTTACATCACCATATTTTTATAATTTTTTTGAGTTATGTCTATTTATTTCGGTCCACATTGGTCCATTTTCGCCCAATTTAGTCTTTAAAAATGCACCGTTAGTCCCTATAGTTGAATGACTTTAGTCCTTGGAATTTAAAGTAATTGTTTTTAGTTTGTTAGATGATGTGATCCCAATATCATGTCAAAAGTGAACGAGTTTCCCAACAACAAATCATTCTCTCACTCTCACTCACAACTTTGTTCTCCATCACTCTAATCCTATTTTATAGTCAACATGCAGAATAATCACGGCTAAAATCACCAAGGAAGCACAAGAAAATGTACAAATTTCAGACAGTGATATTTTTCTCAAAATGCACCATTAGTCCCTATAATTGAATGATTTTAGTTCCTGGAATTTAAAGTAATCGTTTTTAGTTTGTTAGAGACTAAATCCATAAAATCATTCTTAGCAACCTGGACAAACTAATGTTTTATTGAAAATATAGCTAAACCCACTTTAAAGCCCAATGCAACATGCTCAACATTTTAACATGTAAAACTAATAAATGAATAGAAACTCAATAACTTTTTGAGTTATTGTTCATCAACAAATCAAAATAAACCCACTTTATGGCTGATGATGTGTTTAGGTTTGTCAAGGGTTTGTGTTTGTTCAGTGTTGAATTGAAAGGGAAAAAAATATATTTTAAAAGACAAAAAATAATATTTAAACGGAGTAGAGATAGAATATTAAGATAGATGTAGTTGTTGAAAATAGTATGTTTTAAAATTAGGGTGTATTTTGGTGATTTAAAAAATAAAAGCAAATAATAATACCACAAAGACACACCAATTAATTAATATTTTATATAATATCTTTAGTATTATTTAAGAGGCTTCCCTTATTAGGGATAAACATTTCGTTGGCTCAAAATACCCCTAAACCATAGGTTAAGCAGAGAAAAAACTGAAGGATAACCCTCATTCATGGCAAAGAATAATTTTATTATTCTTTGCAGATTTTATAGACATGTAATAAAATTTTATTTAGTAAAAACTTTGTTGCAACCTTGTAACATTGGTTTATTTCGCCAGTGAATTTTATAGAATTTTTAATGCTATTATTTGTGAAATCTTGATATTGAATTATAATAGTGAGTTTAATTTAGGCATATGCCTTTTTTTGTTAATTTACATATTTATGTTATAATTTCTCAAACTTATATATATATATATATATATATATATATATATATATTTTAAATTTTTTTTATTTGACCATGTGGTTTGACTGTTAACCTATTGGTTGAACCAGTGACTCAGTGACCCAACTCATAAATCGAGTCAAGCTCCAATCTGGGTTTAATAACTATGATTGAAACGACTCACTCACTTAATGTAAATCAAATCCTTCTTCTATCTATACTTTTAATAGCAGGATTTCCTGTTTGGGTTGCAACATTTTGCGCACTAAAAATACCCTTACATAATTTCTTAAACTCCATAAAATACCTCTATTTTTTAGTTAAATCATTTTAAATTGAAAAACACAAACTTGCTAAAAGAGTAATTTACTGTTCCTAAGTTTTTGGCTTTTTCCTTTATCTTCTCCATTCAACCTAAAATTTAGAATACTATCTTTATCTTATTTTTAAACATTATTCCATGTTACCTTGCCTCTTTCTTTAAAAAAATAAATAAATAAATACAAATGGTTATTTATATATCACATTTAAACATAATAGCACTAAACCCAAAAAAATAAAAAATAAAAATAAAAAAGGGCATTATTGCATGCACAAAGTGTGTGCGATGAGTCAAGTTGTTAATAATTTTGTCGCTACAGGTTTGAAGTCTTCATCTTCTGCTTTATTTTATTTATTTATTAATGCCTATGAATTGATTGTTGAATGTTGATTGGAAGTAGGAGCATTCAACTTTTTTTTTTTTTTTTTTTTTGAGAATCAGGAGCATTCAACTTTGTAATAATATTGCTCATTTGGAATAAATAGATTGAGAAAAATATAAATTATTGCTATTTTGCCCTTGCAGGTTTATAGAGAATTTATTCTTGTTAGGCATTGGAATCTTGCATTTAATAGCAAGGGGAATTGTATTTTTCGTATAATTAAAATTTCTGGTTGGAGTCAGAAGGCTTTAGGTAATAAGTCCTCTCAAATTCTTTTGAGATGATATTATTCAAGTACTTATTTATTATTTTCTTGAAGTGTCACTAATCACATTCATTTTTACTTTGTTTGCAAATTTTTTTGTAGTAAAATTTGTTATAACTTTAGCATAAAAAAAAACCGTATTACAAAATAAAAAGAATAGAATTTTCTTATATAAAAATTATGCTATTAAACACTAGTAAAATATTATTTAAGTGGGTTCCTCAAAAAAAAAAAAAAATATTTAAGTGATAATAAAAAGGCCACATTTAAATATATTGCCTTAGGCCTCCAATTTTGTTGTGCCACCCTTGGGTCTTTCGCTTTGTTTTCTTTGTTCATGCTATCAAATTATAAGAACAAATATTTTGGTGTATACGAGTTGTTAATCTATCTATTTTTCCCTATGAATGATGTTTAACAACTTGCTTTTGAATCTATTAACGTTTGTTGAGTCCGTTTGTTTAGGCTTTCGTGTAGCCTAAACATGCATTTTAAAACCAATTTGTGTTTTTAAAGAAGCATAAAATGCTGTTTCAAATACGAGAGAGTCTAGCTTTTTTACAAATGCCCCTTTTTAAGGTTTCTACAACCACTTAAACTAATGGACTCGTTAATCAATTAGGCAATAAAATGAGGTTTAATTCTCATAAAATGAACTATCTTGTGAATACAATTTAGGAGCCATTCATTGATTTTGCATGTCACTAATCCAATATTTTGAAACATTTTTTTGGTGTAGAGTGGAGAAATATTGGGCATCACATAATTTTGAATCATGTGAGTTAAATTCCAAACTAGGTAGGATTGGGACCTGTCTGAGAAACTACTAGTAACCCCTCCTACCACTTTTGCTAAGTAGAGCAGGCAGATATTATTTTACATGGTCATTTTGGTTATTAGAATAAGTACGCATATGAGAATACATGTGATCAATCTTGACTAGATTCATAATGACCTCAAAAATTTGAAACTAAATCTTTATTCTTGTTGTGGTATAAAAACTACCATGTATCTCATGAAATTCACATTATTTACATGATGATCACATTAATTGCATGTTTGTGTATGACTTTTTAGGGTCATGTGGCTTTCTTTGATAAGATTCATATCAAGCTAATTTCAATCCGTTGGACTAATATGTGGGGATGTACATCATTTGCTATACAAAATTGATGCACATAAATTTTGTACGAATTTATTCTATTCATTTTATAATATTAATTTTTGATCATATTAAAATTATGCAAACACTGAGAATAAAAGAAGACATTGTAATCTAACGGTTGAATTCTCAAAATATAGATATAGTAAAAAGTTATTAGATTGTATAATATTACTTAGAATTACACCGAATATAACCTTAATCTAGAAATACATTCCCATATGACAATTGATAAAATATAAATACAATACCACCATTATCTATTTAATTGTTAGCCAAATCAGCAAGAAGACTGACAAAAGTAATTAGATCACCAAGAAGAATACTGATAATTGTCTTGAGAAATATTTTGAGTATTTTCAAGCACATTTTACCCATCCCATCGTTTCTTTTCAATCGCTGTTGAATAGGCAGCCCCAAATTCTTCAAAGCCAAAATATCAGTTTTTCCATTCTCCAATTCCTCAACTATAAGTTCCCTTATGCAAGAAACATGAACATTATATTCGCCACACTTGGACACGTATGACCACACCTCAATTCCCAACGACTCAATTTGATTGCAAAATATGCACTTTGACCTAGTCCCACCAAGGTGAAATTTCACTTTATCAATTTGGAATTCTTTCATGAGGTTGAGACAACAGGGGTGTAAATCCAAGTCCTTTTCAGGGCAATGGTAGATGAAACCTTTGACATGTTTCCCATAAGCATTATAATATCTCTTGGTTCTTTTGCCGTAGAGTTCCGAAGGGGGTGGTTACTCGTAGAATTTGAAAACAAAGTCTTTGAAGATCTCGTGGGTTGTGGTGGGCTTGCTAAACATGCAATCTTTGTGAAGATCATAGTCGCAATCTTCACATCTTTATCTCATTCCATTGCTGCCATATTCCTTGCATCCGTTGCAAAGGTAGCATTTTTTGATTGGATTGTTATATAGCTTGAGCTCATGCTTCTTGGGACAAGTGCGATTTCTCTCCATACTACTGCTTATCTTTTTTTGAGAAACACTACTATTGCTTATCTGCACCAAAGATGCTGTATATAATTCCTTTATATACATAGTGTTGGAATATTTTTATCAATATGACAATATTATTACTATTAAATGTTGATAGAAGTGTGTTAATAGATATCAGATTCTTTCTTTGATGTCTTTCCTATTTTGAGTTGGCCAAATTAATGCATATTGATTAGCAAACCTTTCCAAATGTTGGTGCACCTGATTTACTTCCTTATTAAGTATTTTCTTTCAAAACTCAAACGTTTTCTGAATTGCTAATCTAATATGTTTCTTTCAGCATGATCAGGAAGAGAAGTGCATTCTTCACCCTGAAACAATGGCTTCCTCATTGGTGCCCTGTTTAAACAATGACTTCCTCGTTGTTGTAGACATATCATTTTTCTTTTACAATACCATATCGTAAACAATAGTTAATAGTTAAATATTATACTCGGGATGCACGTTTTAATGCTATTAGTTAATACTTTTTTTTTTTGAGAAATAATTACAACATGCTGCTAATCTCATAGCTCGAACCCTTTCCCCCCCTAAACCCCCAAGCACTTTGTACATGGGGAGGTGCCAATTCAGTTTTAAGGCCTTTGGCTCTATTAGTTAATATGTAATAGTATTAAAACTTGTACCTTCTGATAACCTTTTTGACATTATAACTATTAAATTATGTAATATCACTTTTGATTTATAATGTGAAATGCTTAACCATAAACAACTAAGGGTCTGTTTGAGATCTATTTATTTTGCTAAAATTGAAAACTTTTTGCTGAAAGTATTGTAAATATAGGTAAAAGTTAGCTGAAATAGTACAGTGGGACCCATGAATAATACTAAAAAGTGCACTGGGACGTAGGCTAACAGGCTAAACCACGTAACCCTATGGATGTAGGCTAACAGGGCGAACCACATAACCCTTGTTTTTTTTTTTTTTTCTTTCTTGCTTTTGCTTCTCTAAATTATTTTATTCTCGTTTTTTCAACATTTATTCTCTTCAATCTATTATTTGATGTCTTTCAATAACGTAAAAATAAAATCTTGTCCAAGTATTTTGTCAGGTATATACTGTATAATTAGTTTAATCAAACTAATATAAATTTAGTCCTACTATACAACACACTCATTTTTTTTCATATGCGATGCATGTGATCAAAAAGCTAATCAAAATATAAAATTGTAGACAAGCATACAGCAGAAAAGCATAGAGCATATGGTAGAAAAGCTTCATGAATGTACCTCAAGACTAAGATAACAACTTTAAAAGTAGAGACTCTTTATTTCCTTTGGTTCAATGTTTCAAGGCTATTTTTGTTACATTATTTATTCAATGTTTTAAGACTACTATTTGTTTCATTTGGTTCAATATTTCAAGACTTTTCATCTTTCACACACACAAATAACTCTTTACATTTCCATTCATCCTCTTCACTTCTACTCCTTTATATACACATCCATAGCCTTTCATGCCATCCCATCTCAAGTACACTTAGACAAAAAACGATGTCATTTACTTTCAACCTTTCAATGACACTTACATAACTCCAACATTGTAGTATCATTTGATCATAACCTGTATGAGTAGGCTATGACCAAGGAAGGGGGCTAGCGTTTTTTTATTCAGTGATGGTAGCTTATGGTTTAATGTTGAAGTCAAACATTGTAGATTTTGTGAAGATTATGATTTGCTTGGAGTCTTTGGGTGTTTGAAATTTTGGTTTGAGAAAGTTATAAATGTATCCTTTTAGAACTAAAGAAAAAGAAAAAGAAACATTCTAATTGATTATTTACAAAGTTAGCTATTTTTTTTTTAAATTTAAATTTTGTGTTAGAATTCATAATTTGCAGGTTTCTTTATAAGTTTATTTTACTGCTATTTTGTGCGGTATGACCAATAGTGATAAAAACAAAAATAGATGGTGATTTAAAAGTTTTTTTTTCTTTTTTTACGATACGAACACCCAACTAAAGATAATTAAATTTTGATAAATGAATGTGTTTTTAGCAAATTTCTCTTTGTTTAATCACATTCTCTTTATATTGATACTTACAAATGATTCCCTTAATTTGATTGAGATAATTAATTGGGTGTTTGTGATCAAGGTCTACATATTTGGTTGTGAGAATAGAGTGACTGAGAAAGTGTTTGGTAGGTTGCTGAAATTTATGTTATTTTAGGATATAAAAGTATTATATACTTTAAATTATTATTTTTAGATTTCAAAATCATTCAATCAGTTTGAAAAATAAAATCTACTTTTAATAGTAAATATTAAATATATTATAATCTTACAGTGTTATACAATTTTTTTAAAGAAAATATGAATTAAGAAAACTAAGTTTAAAAATTAACAATATTGTGGGAAAACATAAATAGTATACAAAAAAAATAAGTATTAAGCATTATATGTAGATTTTAATATACATAAAAATGATTTCAAATGAAATTGTAAAGTAGTCTGTGCATCACACGGAATATCATCTAGTTATATTAAGTTGAAGTACAATTTTAGAATTCAAATTGAATCAATTAATTTCTAATTGTAGTTTAATTTTGTGCTGTGTCCAATTTGATATTTAAATTTTGGTGTTAAGTTACCTTTACTCAGAATGCTCAATGTAGAAGCCAAGTCTACTGAGATGAATATCTTATCATCACAATAGTTAATGTCTCGTGCGTAAGCATGGACTACATGCTAGTGCGAATAAAAGGAATATCACATTAATGTCATAAGTCACCATACTAGCAAGGGACCTTAAACAATTACATCAAGAAAGAACCAAATTTTTTTTACAAATAATCTTTTCGCTTAAAAGAGTCAGGACTTATTACATCTCTGAAGGAGATCCAACTATTATGTGTGTCAATTTATCATTGAATGACATATACTGGGATCCTCCACCTCTACGCACCATACTGACTAGTTTACGTATTTCAGAAACTTCAAAGTCATTGAATAAAAAGGAAGATACACTAGTAATCATAAATGAAAAACCAGAATGAGTGCAAAGATTTATGTAATGAAATCAAATTTTCTATATAATAAATAAATAAATACATAAAAATTAAAGTTTCACATTACAAACTTGCTGAGGGATTCTTCAATGGGAAATTTTCACATGGGTTTCTATGGGGGAAATCTCGAAGCAAGTGGCTTGATTTGGAATTCAAATTTGCCTATTATGAAACTTCAATTCAAATTTCACAACATTACAAATGACAGTGCTCCAAAATTCCTAGAGGAAAAAAAAAAAAAAAACCAATCAAAATAAATCATTAAACCCATCATTCGAAAACTGAAATCTTCTCAATATGATCACATGATTTTTTTTTTTTTTGGTTAATAAGAGTTTAATACAAATATAAAAGGCTTAAGAGTTATAAAAAATTTTGACTAAAAAAAAAGTTATACCAAAAAGAAAAAAAAAAAAAAAAAGATAAATTACAAATTACACCTCTAAAGTTTGGAGGTGTTTGGATTTACACCTTAAAGTTTCAAAATTTGGATTTTACTCCCCTGAAGTTTGGGGTATTGGATTTTATATGTTACCTGCTTAACTGGTAATTCATTAAAATCACGTTAACCGCCAAAATCAAAACAAGTGAAATCAATGGTTAGATCTATGAGTGAGTACCATATTCACACAAAAGAAGGTGGGTATTGTAGAATGAGCCAAAGAATCCATGCCAAATTGTAATACATTTGACAAGATATACCTTAGAAATAAATTCGCATGTTTATTACTTTGATTCTTTGGCTTTTGTGAGGAAGAAACATATCAGATTAGCAATTCAGAAAACGTTTGAGTTTTGAAAGAAAATACTTAATAATTAAGGAAGTAAATCAGGTGCACCAACATTTGGAAAGGTTTGCTAATCAATATTCATTAATTTGGCCAACTCAAGATAGGAAAGACATCAAAGAAAGAATCCGATTTCTGTTAACACATTTATATCAACATTTAATAATAATAATAATAATATTGTCATCTTTATAAAAATATTCCAACACTATGTATATAAAGGAATTATATACGGCATCTTTGGTGCAGATAAGCAGTAGTAGCGTTACTCAAAAAAAAAAAAAAAAAAAAAAGATAAGCAGTAGTATGGAGAGAAATTGCACTTGTCCCAAGAAGCACGAGCTCAAGCTAGATAACAATCCAAACCTAAGATGCTACATATGCAATGGATGCAAGGAATATGGCAGCAATTGAATGAGATACAGATGTGAAGATTGCAACTATAATCTTCACAAAGATTGCATGTTTAGCAAACCCACCACAACCCATGAGATCTTCAAAGACTTTGTTTTCAAATTCTACGAGCAACCACCCCCTTCTTACTTCTACAGTAAAAGAACCAAGAGATATTGTAATACTTGTGGGAAACATGTCAAAGGTTTCATCTACCATTGCCCTGAAAAGGACTTGGATTTGCACCCTTGTTGTCTCAACCTCAAGAAAGAACACCTAATTGGTCGTGTGAAATTTCACCTTCGTGAGACTAAGTGTTGTGTCCCAAGGCCAAATGGCAAATAATTTTGAAGTAGTTGAAAAAGTTTGAATTTGAATAGAATTCTAATAAAATTATGTAGTGGATTAGGATGAGGATTAGGATTTAATTTAAGTTTGTATTTAAATTTAAATAGGAGTTGGATCCTATGTTTTAGGACTTGGTTGTGATGAAGCTTATCTCCTCACTAGTATTTATGTACGTAGGAATTATGAATGAAGTAAACAGAAATTAAACCAAAAACTATATTATCCCTCTCAAGTTCAGGAGACTAGTCATCTTGAATCGACTAAATTATCTTTTTAATTTTCCAACTCACAACATTTGGTATCAGAGCCAATCACCACCATCTTCCTCTGCCAACCACCAACTACAACCCACCAAAAAAAAAAAGGCAAAACTACACCAGATCTGCAAGCCCCAAACAACCTGTTCCATCAAGAGTCCAACTTGTCAACAAGTAATCATACCACCTCCAACTTGTTTTTAATTAGCCCCTCCCTTAAAACCCCAAATAGTTCCTAAGTCCTGACCCAGTTAAAAAGAAAACCCCACACAATAGTCCCCACGACCCACACCCAAAAAAAAAAAAAAAAATTCAGTTTTTGCATCAAGCTCAAGGTAAATCATATCTAGCCTATATCAAATCTTCAATCCTGAAGAACAACGAACAATGTCAAAGGGTATTACCCATATGTTAGAGATTGTCAAGGACATGTCTAAAAGCATAGCAAGGATGCAAGATTCATGGGATCAAATGATAGAGGTCTTAGATAAACAATCCAATATACTTTTGGAACTCAAAGAACATTCAAAAGATCAAGGATCCCATGAAATTTCAAAGAATTAAAGTGATGTGCTCCAAGCATCACCAACAATTCAAGAAAGCAATATGTTGGAGGGTGCACTTTCTACAAAAATTGAGTTTGAAGATCAAAGGTTCAATGAAGTGGAAAAGATTGATCAAAGGAATCTTTTCATGAATTCAAATGAGTCGATCTCAATCTCACACATTGAATTTGTTATTCCCGATGAGATCAAGGGTATGAGAAGTAAGATATTTTTGTTTCTAGAGCTCACAGAAATGGTTAAAGAATTGGTGCAAGTCTCCATGGTCATAATTTTCCTTCAACACTTCAAAATCCGAGGTCGAGTATTCTTCAATCAATGTGAGCAAGGGTTAATCACTATGTTGTAGAATATTTAGGACAAGATTCATCTGAAGGGGAAGGGAATGTTGTGTCCTAAGGCCAAATGGCAAATAATTCTGAAGTAGTTGAAAAAGTTTGAATTTGAATAGAATTCTAATAAAATTATGCAATAGATTAGGATGAGGATTAGGATTTAATTTAAGTTTGTATTAAAATTTAAATAGGAGTTGGATCCTATGTTTTTGGACTTGGTTGTGATGAAACTTATCTCCTCACTAGTATTTATGTACATAGGAATTATGAATGAAGTAAGTAGAAATTAAACCAAAAACTATATTATCCCCCTCAAGTTCAAGAGGCTAGTCACCTCAAATTGACTAAGTTATTTTTTTAATTTTCCAGTTCACAACACTAAGTCAAAGTGCAAATTTTGCAATCGAATTGATTTGTCGAGAATTGAGGTGTGGTCGTACGTGTTTGAGTGTGGCAAGTATAATGTTCATGTTTCTTGCATAAGGGAAATGATAGTTGACAAATTGGAGAATGGAACAACTGATATTTTGGCTTTGAAGAATCTGAGTTGCCTAGTCAGTGTCGATTGAGAAGAAATGCTGGGATGGGTAAAATGTGCTTGAAAATACTCAAAATATTTCTCAAGACAATTCTCAGTATTCCTCTTGGTGATCCATTTACTTTACTCAGTATTCTAGCTGATTTGGCTAACAATTAAATAGATAATGGTGGTATTGTATTTATATTTTATCAATTGTCATATGGGCATGTATTTCTAGATTAAGGTTATATTTGCTGTAATTCTAAGTAATATTATACAATCTAATAACTTTTTCCTATATTCATATTTTGAGAATTTAACCGTTAGATTACAATGTCTTCTTCTATTCTCAATGTTTGCATAATTTTAATATGATCAAAAGTTAATATCATAAAATGAATAGAACAAAGTCATACAAAATTTATGTGCTTCAATTTTGTATAGTCAATGATGTACATCCCCACGTATTAGTCCAACGGATAGAAATTAGTGTGATATGAATGTTATCAAATAATTCCATGTGACCCTAAAATGTCATACACAAACAGGCAATTGATGCGATGCATCATGCAATTAATGTGAATTTTATGAGATACATGGTAGTTTTTATAGCGCAACAAGAATAAAGATTTAGTTCCAAAATTTTGAAGCCATTATGAATCTAGTCAAGAATCTACCTACTTTGGAATTTAACTCACGTGATTCAAAATTATGTGACGCCCAATATTTCTCCAATCTACACCAAAATTTTTTTTCAAAATAAAGGATTAGTGACATGCAAATCAATGAATGGCTCCAAAATTGTATTCACAAGATAGTTCATTTTTTGAGAATTAAACCTCATTTTATTGCCTAATTGATTAATGAGTCCATTAGTTTAAGTGGTTGTAGAAACCTCAAAAGGCAGCATTTGTAAAAAAGATAGACTCTCTCGTATTTGAAACAGCATTTTGTGCTTCTTTAAAAGCACAAATTGGTTTAAAAATACATGTTTAGGCTGCACAAAAGCCTAAACAAACGCACTCAACAAACGTTAATACATTCAAAAGCAAGTTGTTAAACATCATGCATAGGGAAAATTTGATAAATTAACAACTCGTATACACCAAAATATTTTTTTCTTATAATTTGAAAGTATGAACAAAGAAAACAAAGCAAAATGAAGACCGAGGAGCAGCCCAACAAAATTGAAGGCCTAAGGCGATATATATTAAATTTGGCCTTTTTATTATCACTAAAAAAAAAAAAAAAATTTGAGGAACCTACTTAAATAATATTTAACTAGTGTTTAATATCACAATTTTTATATAAGAAAATTCTTTTTATTTTGTAATACAATTTTTTTTTTTTTTTTGGTTGGAAAATGCTAAAGCTATAACAAATTTTACTACAAAAATATTTGCAAACAATGTAACAATGAATGTAATTAGTGACACTTCAAAAAGATAATAAACAAGTATTTGAATAATATCATCTCAAAAGAATTTGAGAGGACTTATTGCCTAAAGCCTTCTAACTCCAACCAGAAACCTTAAGTGCACGAAAAATACAATTCCCCCTTGCTAGTAAATGCAAGATTCCAATGCCTAACAAGAATAAATATAAAAGGGTTTTGAGATTGAAAGACATCAAATAATAGATTGAAGAGAATAAATGTTGAAAAAACAAGAATAAAATAATTTAGAGAAGTGGAAGCAAGAAAAAAAAAAAAAAAAAGGTGATGCGGTTCGGCCTGTTAGCCTACGTCCATAGAATAAAACCATAGGGGCTACATCTTTATTGGATTCTCAGTTTTTTATTACAATGAACCTTAGTGGGGCATATACAAGAGCTAGGGTTAGCTCCAAATGGGCTTACAATATATTGGGCCTCTTGGGCCATTACATTAACATAAACCCAATATCTTTAACAATATATATATATATATATATATATATATATATATATATATATATATATATATATATATATATATATTGCGATTAGCAAATCAAGGCAGTTTTTTTCTTTCAATTAACAATCGCCTACAAGGCTATAACAAGAATAATCAATTTATGGACCAATTAGATATTGAAGGCCCTCAGCAATCCCATTGACAATGTTTGCGCGTTTAGCCCAATCTAGTTTCTTACATTTTTTTTGGATCTACATTTTAATATTAAAGTTGTTGATTCTCTCATATAGGGAAATTTTACAAATTGGCCTATACTTAATGGTGCTAGATGTGAGAGAGAGTGCTAAATAAGAGAGAGAGAGAGAGAGAGAGCAAACCAAACAAGAAGGCATCAAAGACTAGTGTTGGCCATGTATTCATAAACTAAAAGTTGTTCATGTCCTTCCGAGCAGCATATCAATAGCCTCACTAGACTTTTATGTTGAAGTTTTGCAATTAAAATTACTTCATTCTTAAACTCTTCAAGTCCTTGTTTAGATTTCATTGAGAGTCTTTTAACTGCTATTTCCTTTCCATTAATCAACTTACCCTTGAAGCATTTTAAACATCCTTAATCAATGGAAACTTATCACTCGATATTGGTAGACATACTTTGCTACATGTTACAATACTAAGGTTCATTGATAGCATGCTTCATAAATAAAAAAAAATTAAAAAAAAATTAAAAAAAAAGTTCATTGATAGTTCAAAAGAAATGTTCAAATAATTTCCAAACATGCATACGCCAAAAATAAAAAATCTTTTAACCTTGTAAACCAGGCCAAAACCACCTTTTCCAAGCTTATTCAAATCAAAGAAATTGTTTGTAGCAGTTAATAGGGTACTTAAATCAAAGTAATGCATTTCTGCACTATCATCATCATCCCTTGCGTGCATATTGCTTTTCTTTTGGTGTATTGAACGTATCCTTCATAACGGAATTATTTGTCTTGTGTCACTCTCTGGGTAACAAATTTCATTTAAAAAAAATCAATGATCATCTAAAAACACAATTTAAAAAAAAAAATTGCAAAACCAAACAAACCATAGTGTATAATAGACTAGCTAAATTAAATCTACCTCCGTCATGTTTCCTCTTGCGAGAGGATGAAAAATATAAGAAACCCAGTAGAGCTGCAACGACTACAGCAATTAATGATATGGTAATGATTACTGTCTCTGTTGTTTTCTTTTCCCCATCTCCTGTTGCTCATCAATCATCATATAATATAACCTTAGTATGCTTAAAATTACTTTAGTCCACAAATCTTTTTTTTTTTTTTTTGAGAAACAAACACACAAAAGAGGGAGGGAAAGAGATTCTAACACAAACTGTAATAGTCTAAATAGATAAGCCAAATCAAATCTATTAGCAACCCTTATCATTATCCTTATCAATTAGCAGAGACAATGGATTAAGGATTTAATGAAGGTCCTTAGTATCACATGGGGAATGATTCGCTAGATAAATGTAATGCAACTCTGCAAGTATTGAAGTAAACATGAGGAAAACTTCTACAAGTTATAGACTAAAACATTTCAACGTTTTTTTTTACTTTAATGGATGTTCACCTAGTTTAAATTCCCAAATATCTTCTCTAAAACTGCTATTATCCTTAGTCCTCTGTTTAAAATTTGTTTCCCCTCCAATCAGGCCTTTCTTAAATAATTTATAAATTTATAAAATCTTATCTGGTTCGATTTTTTTTGGGATGAAAAATGGTTTTAAAAAAAAAAAATCAAAGCATCTAAAACTAATATATAATATCGAATGAGATAAGATTTAGTAAATTTATAAATTATTTAAGAAAGGCCTAATTAAGGTAAAATAAAAATAAAAATCAGAGCATCTAATACTAATATATAATATCAATACGATATTGAAATTTTCATTCAAATGATAAAAGAATTTGGTTAATTTATTAAATTCAAACTTTAAAAATTTTGAGTTATCTATATATATATATATATATATATATATAAAATAAAATGTGAAACTGAGAGAAACTTAAATTAAAATTCTAAATTAGAGATTCGATTTTGCACCATGTGTCCTAAATTATTTATTTTTATAAAGAATTTTATTTCTTAATTTTAGAATCAAATGTGGGGCCACATCATAAATATTCATCCAAGTGAGTTATTAAGTACAAAAACCAAGGAGTCTAGAATAAATGAATTGTAAAAAAACAAAGTGCTTCACAATAAATAAATAAATAAATAAAGGACAATTTACATTTTATACCTAATAATATCCTTACAAAATTGTTTAAAGAGTTAACCAAATATAAAAATGACTATCAATAGTATTTAAATTATATATATATATATATATATATATATATATATATAGGAATTATATTATGCATCTTATTGTATATCTTTAAGTATATCCATGCATATGCATAGGGTTACAAGCTAGTACATAATAATTGAACAATTCAATAAGCCCAAAATATTGAGCAATAGATTTCTATTAAAATACCAAATCTATATGACTTACCGTTACCAGGCAATAGCTATGGTGCTAGAGGCACAGATTGGGGTAGTGGTGGAGGTTGGAACAGCATTGCTAGTGGTTGGTCCATGAAACGTTGGTTCTCATACCTCATATTGCAACCTGGGGCTAAGATTCACCACCCTATTTTGGCTTGGCAACAAGTTTTGGTTATATCCATCAAGCCAGTTAAACACTAGACACATGAACCACCATTGATATCTCTAGCACACTGCACCAACCCATAACTTGTCACGGACTGACCACTCAATATCATTGTCGGATTTTCAGTGTCATACAACTTCTCCACTACATTGATATGCTTTTATTAGAGAATCAAACAAAGTAAGTGAGTAAGAATCACGTTGGTTAGCAGTATTCTAGCCAATAATCGCTGGTGACCACGATGCCACTCCAAAGAAATTAACATTGGAATACCTCATATAAGTGCAGATTTATTAGATGCACACTGAGTTGTGATATCTTGGGTCGCATAGCGAAAAATTTTCAGTTATAGCAAAATAAGCAGATCCCAACAGTCCCTTATTTTGCTGAAACTGAAAACTTTTTGCTGAAAATAATATAGATAAAGGTAAAAGTTAGCTAAAATAGTACAGTGGAACCTAGGAATAGTAACAAAAAGTGTGGTGAGGTCTATGAATAGTAGCAAAAATAAGCTCGCTTTTTAAGTTGGAGCAAAAAACACACTAAAAATGGGTTGAGCTTTGACCCGACGCATTTAAAAAAAAAAAAGAAGTTTTTTCCCAAAAAAAAATTTGACCTTAGATATCATTTTTTTGAAGAATAAAGTGAATTTTTTAAAAAAAAATTCTAGCAAGTAACTCACAATACCTTGCTTCTTGGAAATGTAAAAGAGGCATTAAACAAAAGAGACTTAGTATTGTTGTTGTTGCTATCATGTCAAATTGAATTATGCTTGTGCCACAACTTACTCATGTGGCAAGTTGTGAATGGTAGAGAGGTAATGGTGGGTCCATGTGGAGGTCATCTCTCTACCACTCACAACTCACCACGTGGGCGAGTTGTGGCACAAGTTGTGCCACTTTATGTGGCACTAGCATAGCTCTTTTAAATTAGTGTTGATATATTATGGGATGTAACTTATAAAAGTTTGGTTTAGAATTGCCATATTCTTTGACTAAAATGTGATTTATTTTAATTTCTTGAAATTCAATGGCTTTTTCTGGCTTGTATCTACTATCCAATTATATGATGATGAAATGTTTTGAAAACTAATATTTTATCAGGGCTCATTCTCATCCAAATAAGGGATATTCATGAATCAGTGTCAATGAAATTGTAACAAGAAATGAACAAATTTTTGGCTATTGTTAAAACTTTCATAAAATTCAATAGAAACATAAAATTCAAGAATAAAATTTTATAAATTCTAAAAAAATCAGTGCATGCAATATTATTATGATTTGTAACCACATACAAATAAAATTGTTAAACTCAAATCAATTGGGACGAGTATAATTCTGGTTAGAAATGCTGGAATTTGTATTATTTTATTATCAGTGCACAAGTATAATTTATTGATTTTTGCTCTTTTTTGACATGAGTAAATCTAAGTTAATGTATTTCACATCAAATAATTTGCTGCATGACTTACCAAGTGGCAAATATATGTTTTCAAAAAAAAAAAAAAAAAAAAAACTTTTATATGAAAATATATGGGTCAACTTGAAACTACCCATAATCTAATTGATTCAACTTGTTTCTAAATCGTTTAAATTAATGAGGTACAAAGAGTTTTTTTTTTTTCAATAATTATCATGAGGGGTTGGAGCCTTATATTTCATGAAATCACCAAAAATTACAAACAAATTGAGTTATAAAATTCTTGACAAAAATTTTACTTTTTTTATTTAATTAGATAAAGGTATAGAGATACCTTTCCCAACTTACTTTGAATTCTGTACTATCAACGATTACCAAATAAGAATTCGTAAAATGGGGATAAGAGTAAACCGCTATTATTGTTTGTGCCTGGACCAATAGGTTTCTCATGCTTTGAATATTTTCTTAAAAAAATTTTATCGGGAGATGCTTTGAATACTTGGATCTTATCTACTAAATTAAAAAAAAAAAAAATGCTAGTCTAATCTCCTAAATATACTAATAAAGGTAGATGGAGGATTACCTTTGTATATTTGAGGTAGACTAATAAAGGATAAGCCACGATAGCGAAAGATAATTTCCTCTTTAGAGAAAGGTATTTTTATGGAAGAGGATTACTAATCCTATGTCTTATTTTTTTATGATTTGGTGAAATATAAAGTGAAGCATTAAATTTTAGTAATTTTTATGTATTTCTGGTACATGGTGAATGATGCTCCCTTATTTCATATTCATGATGAAATTCGCTTATTAAATTCACAATTAGGAGCACCATTTGCCATATTCTAAGAATATCTTAGTATTTTTCATATAAACAGAAGATTTGTATTCGAATTTACAAGGTAAAAAGATAAATTAATTTTTTTAATGCATTTTTAGTAGTAATTTGATCATTTGCATTTGAAGTTAATATCTACTCACAAACAGTTTGGATCAGTGACAACAAAAACATTATTGTGAAAATTTGATTTTCGGAGAATTGAACTTTAGGCATTGGGCTACAGATTCATGATTCTATTGAGCGAGTGTCTGTTGTGCATGCAAAGTTTCAAGGTGAGAGCAACCCAATCAGTTGATGAAGCCCAAATAACGGATTCCTATTGAGCATTGTGAGCCCACAGTCAAACCTGGCTTCCAAACGGTAGAGTCAAGAAGAAAAGACTTTTTTGCTCAATATGTCTTCTGCTTGGATTTAATACAAATAAGAGAACTAATAAACAAGATCACCAAAATTTACATGTTGATAATATTTAAATACTTAAACTCATACAATTCAAACTTGTTCACTAAGACTATTAACATCATCACAAAAAAACAAAAAAACACAATTTCCTCTATAATAACAACATGGCAATGTGGGTTCCAGTTAACTCAACTGGTAAAGTCTCTGATAGTTATATAAAAGATCTGGAGTTCAATTCTCACCTACACCAAAAACCGATTGGAGTCTTGGTCTGATGATAATGAACTATCATCTAAAACGGATGTCATAGGTTGAAATTCTCTCCACAAAAAAAAAAAAAAAAAAAAAAAAAAAAAAAAAAAAAAAACCATAGCAATCACTATTCAAAATTTCTTTATTTATGGACAAAGATGCTTACATGGTACTCTACTTAATTTGCAAAAGAAAAACAAAATTACAGTTACAACTCTATCACATTCAATGCATTGAAATAACAAGACATGATGCAAGGACTAAGTTACATTTTCCTTTGTTTTCTCAACAACCAAACATGTAATGGTATTCATAATTCACTATAACTGATAAATCAACCTAACAAAAATTACAATATTCTCATAACCTAATTCATTCTAAAATTCAATAGAAGCATTCTCAATCCACTATTCAAAATTACCCATAGTCCAAACATTATCAATCCACTCAAATCTTAATGCATTAAATGTTAATCATAGGGTTGTCAAATGGGTGGGTTTGGAGTGAGCATAATTGGGTTGGGTATATAAAACCCATCTACCCATTAAAACTCATTTAACTAATTACTTCTAACCTAAACTCAACCCAACCCAATTATTATGGATAAACCTCAACCCACCCAATTACCCAATTATTAAAATTACCAAAATGCCCTTAAAATGAAAATGACCAAAGTACTCTAAAATCTTCAAAAATGATCAAAATACCCCAAACCCTAAAAATTACCACAATACCCCTAAAATCCAAAAAAAAATGAAAAAAATACTCTCAAACCCTAAGAAAATGACCAAAATACCCTCAAAACCTAAAAATGACCAAAATACCCCTAAAATCCAGAAAATGACCAAAGTAACCCCAAAAACCTACAAAATAACTAAAATACTCCCAAAGCCCAGAAAATTACCAAAATACCCTTGAAAGAAAAAAAAATGACCAAAATACTCCAAAACCTAAAAAATGGCCAAAATACCTCAAAACCTAAAATTTACCAAAATACCCTCAAAACCTAAAAATTACAAAATACCCCCAAAACACAAAAAGAAAATTACCAAAATAATCCCGAAACCTACAAAATGACCAAAATACCTCCAAAACCTTAAAAAAATACCAAAATACCCACAAAACCCAAAAAATGATAAAAATACCCTCGAAACCTAAAAAATGACCAAAATACCCTTAAAACCTAAAAATTACCAAAATACCTCCAAAACCTAAAAAAATGCCAAAATAACCTTAAGCCTAAAAATTGACTGAAACAACCCCAAAACCTTAAAATGACTAAAATACCCCCAAAACCTAAAAAATGGCTAAAATAACTCGAAGCCTAAAAATTGGCCAAAAAAACCTAGAAACCTAAAAATGACCAAAATACCCCCCCTAAACCTAAAAATTGACCAAATTACCCCCTAAACTTAAAAAATAATTGAAATACCCCCAAAACCTAAAAAATAACTGAAATACCTTCAAAACCTAAAAAATAACTGAAATACCCCTGAAACCTATAAAATGACCAAAATACCCCTGAAACCTAAATATGACCAAAATAACCCCAAAACTTTAAAATGACCAAAATATCATCGAAACCTAAAAAATGACCAAAATACCCCGAAACATACAAAATGACAAAAATGCCCTTTAAACCTGTAAGTCGATAAAAACACACCCTAAACCTAAAAAATTACCAAAATCCCCTCTAAATCTAAAAAATGATCAAAATACTCCCTAAAGATTAATAAAATGACCAAAATACCCCCTAAACCTAAAAAATAACTAAAATACCCCGGAAACCTAAAGAATGACTAAAATGTTCCCAAAACCTAAAAGTGACTAAAAGACCTCCAA
This sequence comes from Quercus wislizeni, assembly GCA_023055345.1. Classification (NCBI taxonomy): domain Eukaryota; kingdom Viridiplantae; phylum Streptophyta; class Magnoliopsida; order Fagales; family Fagaceae; genus Quercus; species Quercus wislizeni. The sequence goes on along the minus strand of JALGQJ010000017.1, from coordinate 1,962,338 downwards.
AACTTAGAGAATTACCAAAATAGCCCCAAAATCTAAAAATTAACGAAACACCCCTAAAACCTAAAAAATTAGTGACATTCCCTCAAAACCTACAAAATGACTGAAATACTCTTAGAACCTTTAATTTAATGAAAATACCCTCGAAACATCCAAAATACCCCAAACCCCTATTTTAGTAATTTTAGAGGCTTTAGGTGTATTTTATTCATCTTATAGGATTAGTGGTATGTTGGTCATTTTAGATATTTTGAGGGATATTTTGGTCGTTTTACAAGTTTAGAGCTATTTTGGTTGTTTTAGAGGTTTCAGGGTATTTTTGGTAATTTTAGAGGTTTCAGGTTGTTTGTGGCCATTTTAGAGGTTTTGGGTTTATGAGGTTTGAGGCATAAAAAGGTACACTTAAAGAAAAATACTGCATGAGAGCACCATTGCTTATCCATGTCATTTGAATTAAAACTAAGGTCCTATGAGCATGTTGTCTTTTGTGTGGATTCTACTTTCCCGGCTAATAAATTGGTGACCTAAGTTTGAGATTAAGTGATCAAATTCACTATTTTCTAATAGTTTGAATTTTAAGAATAATCATTAACTTATCATGGTATCAAAGCAGAAAGTTCTAAATTCAAACCCTACCTCTGGCCAAAATTTGCTTTTACCCCTTTCGGCCAAACTTTTTAGCAAAATGCCCCATGTTTGAAATTATTTAAAGATATGCCCCTGTTTTGAAACTCGATTTTTAGAAAATCGAGTTTCAATGTAAAACTCAATTTTTGGATAATCAAGTTATAGCGAAATTAAACTTAAAAAAAAAAAAGGAAAAAAAAAAAGGGTGCAACTCAAGTGCCATAAACTCAAGTTGCATTCAAGGAATGAACTCAAGTTCCACTTGAATATTTTCAAGGAACTCGAGTTCCACAATTTTTTTTTTTTTTTTTAAAGTTTAATTCCATTATAACTCAATTTAGAAAATCAAGTTTTACATTGAAACTCGATTTAGAAAATCGAGTTTCAAAATAAGGGCATATCCTAAATAGTTTTAGACAAGGGGCATTTTCTTGGAAAGTTTGGCTGAAAGGGTATTTTGCCATTTTGGCCACCCTACCTCTACCTCACTTTCCATTTAATAAAATTTTCATGTGTACATGTTAAGCTCTGCTTAATAAAGGTAGTTTAGACCCATGAAGATCAATGTTAAATTAAATGATTAATTTTTTTATATATAAATTTACTATAAAAAATATTTTTGGATAATGATTTTCATTTGTAAATGTGTCAATCTTTTGTTTGTTGTTATTCATTTTCAGAAATATTAAAGGAGTTACCTGAATGAAATTACTCCCTCTTAAGGAAGAATTAACTTACTATTTAGGGGTTAGATACACCCCTAGCTACTACTTTCTTTCTTTTTTTTCCCTGGATGCACCGGTAGGGCTATGAGCAACAAAATAAATCATAAGTAGATGGTTCTTCAAAGAGTAGGTACTATTATGGTCATATATAAACAAGACCTTCCACATTGGTCATCCAAACCCTTTTAAAATGGGTTCTATTCCAAAACCCTATTATAATTCAATAGCTTCAAAATCCAAACCAAACCAACCAGTTATCTGAGAACCGATGCCTAGACTGATCCAATCCAAGAACCAAAACAAGGAAATCAAACTTTTGTAAAGAACCAATCAAAACGAGTGAAATAGGTAAAATTGGTGAACCAAAACCAACTTTGACCAATCATTTTATTAAATATATTTTTACTATTTCTATAATAAAAAAAATTAACAAACGGAGTAAATCATTCATTTAAGTTAAGAATTTTTTTTTTTTTTTTACTGAAATTTTTAAGTTAAGAATATTAGACCCAATAAAAGTTAGCCAATGCATTTAATAGTTCAAGGAATATGCTATTTACAGAGGAAAAAGTACAAGATCTTCCTTTATTTTTTTGACGTAGGACCCTATGATACTGCTTGCAAAGACCTCTCCCTTATTTATAGAGCTAGAATAATAGTATCTTCTTTACTATGATACTTGCCATACTTATTTAAAAACATAATTTAATGAGTCATGTAATTTTGTACGCATGGATGGCTTTATGAATGAAAGAGTTTACTTCTAAATTAGTTTGGAAGTCCTTCAACCCAATACATGGTGATTAATAAATTATTATTCACTTATACTTTTAATCATATGACTTATTTAATAAGGCATGCACTTGTTTAAATAATTTAATAGGACATGTGATTTAATAATTGTTTATGGTTTTATGAAATATGAACCGTCATCTTATGAGTTGGTGGAAATTTCTTCCATTGGATTTGTATGAAAACTTTGTCCTTTTATGAATAGTAACATAATGTGTTGAAAGAAACATTTGTCCTTCTTCATTAAGAGACTTGTACGTTTTTTTTAATTATTTATACCCTATTATTTATTATGCCATCACAATTAAACTTCTAAATGAACTTCAGTCCTCAAAACTTTGAACATCCTTCCTCTTTAGATGGTTGGCTTTTAAACCATGATTATAACAACAAACGATTTTACTAGCAGAAACTAGGAATTAATTAATTGAGTATCACTCTTCTAAAAAAATTGTCTATTCCCACTTCTATGCACCTTGATCCATGTAGGAATGAATTTGCACGTATTTCTTAGGCCCATTATATGTGACACGGACTGCGGGTCACATTGCTATATTGCACGAATGAGATGATGGGACCTTTTATTTGCAATGGGCCTCTTACCTCAAAATTGAGGAGTGAGATTAGATTGGGATTTCCTCTCATATATTATGGCCCAATAAATTATTAACATGGAATTAAAACTCTTTATTTTTGTGGGTTTCAATTAACTTAATTATAAAATTTCTTATTATTGAAGTAGAAATTTGAGGTTTAAATCTTGTCTACGTTAAAATAGATTGATATCTTGGCATAATGATAAAGAAAAATCACTATGAAAAAGAGACTGTAAGTTGAAATTTCATCATTTCTATTGTAATAATAAAAAGCCTATTATCTTTTTGAGAGAGAGACTTCTATGTTAAAATAATATAAATCACTAGAAATAATTTAGGGCCCAATATATGGGCCTCTAAAAGAGTAGTACCCCAGTAGTGAAGTAGACTTGCTCCCAAGTTATATGGACCGTAGATAATTTTGGGCTTGTTTGTCAGGACGGAGCATAGCTAAAAGCTTAGTCCATATTTGTTAAAAACTACTAGCAAATATTAAATGCTCTGGCATTAGTGGACATTATTAGCACTCGCTGTGATCATTCCCATCCTTATAATGCTCTTGTTGTTGATTGCAGGTCCCTCCTCCAGTATTTTAAGGAAGCCCACATTAATTACATATACCGTGAGGAGAATCATTGCACGGACATTTTGGCCAAAGGAGGATTGCATAATTTCAATTCCTTTGTTTTACAGTCTAGTCATCCTTCTTATATTTTGTACTAGCTTTAAGCTGACGCTTGAGGTGTTTTGCACCCTAAACTCTATACCTCTATTTAATCTTTAATGCATTTTCCGGTTTACCCAATAAATAAAAAATAAAATAAAAAACCTTAAAGAGAGAAAGAGATAAAACTAGTGGCGGAGCCAAGATTTTGGTTTAGAATGGGCAAAATTGAAAGACAATATTTAAAGTGAAATTAATCTAAAAAATATTAATAGATAATAATAACAAAATAAATAAACAATTATAAGAAAATAAATATATTTCATATCATTAAAATAAATAAACAAAAATAAACAATTTATAGTTACTACAAAATTTACAACAAGAAGTTTATAAATTGATGAGGTAAAAATATACTTAAACAATATAATGAATAGATGTTTAGAATTATTTTTTATGATCGGTGACGTGTCAATTTGAAAGATATAAGTAGTAAAATTTGTAATATCTTTAATATCACTCAACAATAAAATGCTGTAAAAAACAATATAATGAATAGATGTTTAGAATTATTTTTTGTGATTGGCAACGTGCCAATTTGTAAGATATAAGTAGTAAAATTTGTAACTTCTTTAGCATCACTCAATAATAAAATACTGTGAAAATTGTAAAAATAATGATAGAAAAGGAAAAAGAAAACAATTGTGAAATTGGTGTCAATCGTGGTGCAAGACAAAAGCTACATACAAAAACAGTGAAATAGGTGGAAAGGTGACATGGTTTGATATTGGGGAAAACTATTTTTTACTTTCTTTTTCCTGTCAGAGTCACTTTCAAGTTTCAACCAAGTGGGAGTACTTTTTTTTCTTTTTTCTCTATTAGTAACTATTTAAGGTTACATGGACAAGAAAATTTTAGGAGGAGTCAAAGGGGGCAGGTGCCCCTCTGGGCCCCTCTCTGGCTCTGCCCCTAGATAAAACCCAATAATTATGAAAGAAATGGTGCTTGAATTTTAGTGGGCTTTATAGCCCAATAATATTCTGGAGTGAGTTACAGACTCGTTCAAATGTGAGCTTGTGTAGTTCGGAATCGGGATGAATGGCTGGTCTTGATATTTATGGTCAGGAATGGGCCTATTAGAACTAAATGGGATCGAATAAGTTTAATGAAAGAACAAAATTATACTCTTTGTTTTTTTTTTTTTCTTTTTTTTTTTTTTAATTTTTTACACAAGTTTCACAATTGTTGAACTGGTCAATTGTGAGTGGTAGAAAAACTATGATAGATCTATTAGTGTTAGTTGTGTTGATCACTTTTGCAATTGTGAAATCTTTTAGAAATATTTTGTGTTTGTAGAAGTACTATTTTTTATATAATGTGTTCATGTTGTACAATAAAGTAAAAAAAAAAAAAAAAAAGATTTTAGTGGTGTTCCAAAATGATGGTTATTTGCACTAATTACAATTTATTATCTTAATAGGTTCTAAAAAAATTGTAAAATTTGTTGTATGTAGTATTGTTGAAATTATATTTAGGGAAGTAGTTATTAAGTTAAAAATGCAATTACAACCAAAAGAGAGAGAGAGAGAGAGAGAGAACAATTAATAAGCTCCATAACAAAAGTACTATTAAATCAAAATATTGTGAAGTTGAGAATATAATGATTGATTAGCTTCTTGGCATGCATGAATTGTTCAAATCCATTAATGGTACGCACAGGGTATATTTGTAACATTATTTATATGGATAAAACATACGTTTGTTTAAACTCTCTCTTCTTAACCATCAATCCAAACAATAAAGAAAATTACAAATCTAAGGGTATGTTTGGTAATTGCTTTTTTCCCTTATTTTCTGTTTTCAAAAACAATTTTTTATTTTTAAAACTAAAAAACATGTTTGACAACTCAAAATAGGCAGAAAATAAAAACTGTTTTCAAAATTCAATTTAACTATGTAACAAAAAAAAAAAAAAAAAACAAACAAGAAAAAAAAGGAACAAAACAAAAAATTAACTATGTAACAATACAAAATAAATTAGAAAAATATATCTAAAAGAATAAAACAATTTATGTTTGGGTTCTTCTCAAAAAAACAATTATGTTTAGGCTGACTAAACAATATCTTGTGAAAAGTGAACGAGTTTTCCATCAATAAATCATTCTCTCACTCTCACCCACAACTTTATTCTCCATCACACTAATCCTATTTTATAGACAACGTGCAAAATAATCATAGCTAAAATCACCAAGGAAGCACAAGAACATGTACAAATTTTAGACATTGATATTGAATGTTCAAATAGTGTATAAAACACCTTGAACGTTTAGACCCCCAATTTACAAATTATCAATTCAAACTTATTATCAAACAATATATGTGCATAACATGAACATGAGTTAATACATAATTGACAAAACAATCTAAACCATAAATACTCACAACCACAGCAGTAATTAAATGGCAAAGACAAAGGGAAGAGAGATGCAAACACAAAAACAACACTGTGATGTGTTATCGAAGAGGAAACCAAAGTCCTCGGCGTAAAACCTCTCCGCCGCCCGCCAAGTGGTCAATAATCCACTAAATAATGAAGTTGGGATACATGAACAACAGAAGACTCTCCAAGCCTAATCTACCCAGTGTACCTAAGCCCTTCAAGCTTCTTGTTCCAACAAGGTTACGCCGAACATTTGTCTTCTTTAACTTATCGGATTCTGCTATAACCCATAGCATCAATCAATCTCAATTGGTCCCTTCCTAACTACTTACCAAGCACCAAATAGCCTCCTCACAGATATGGGTATGGTGAGAAAAGGTTTTGGCTAATGTACCTCTCAAGGATTTAACAATGGAAAGGGTGAGAGTAGAGGAATTTGGAGAATCAAAGGATGACGATTGTGGATGAGTCAATCTTGTTTTTCTCTTGGGTTTCTCTCTCAAAATTCTCTCTAGAAGCTCTCTACATTTTGTGGGTACAAGGGGTATTTATACTAGTATGTGCATGAAATGTGAAGAGTCCGTTTTTCCCAAACAGAGTGGACTCGTGACTTGGCCTCGTGACTTGATTAAGTCGCGAGTCCAAGCCGTAGGTTAACTGAATGGCCAAACTGAACTTTTTGTCCTATAGTGCTCCAACTGGCGTGACTGTTCAGCTCCTCTACATGCTTCACTCGTGTGCATCTTTTGGCGACTTGCAAGATGCGAGCAAGCCATGAGATCTAGTCATGAGTCCCTTGCTGTGTGCACTATCTTGAGCTTTTCTTCACACTCTCTCACACACTACTCTTACATGATTCCCACCTAAATATAGGGTTTCTAAGTGCTGAATTACAAGCAAATTGGCACGGAACAAAGCCAACAAAATGGTCGATTAAAGTCAAGCTTATAGATATTTTCCTCAAAATGCATCGTTAGTCCCTACAGTTGAATGATTTTAGTCCTTGGAATTTAAAGTAATTGTTTTTAGTTTGTTAGATGATGTGATCCCAATATCATGTCAAAAGTGAAAAAGTTTCCCAGCAACAAATCATTCTCTCACTCTCACTCACAACTTTGTTATCCATCACTCTAATCTTATTTTGTAGTCAACGTGCAGAATAATCACGGATAAAATCACCAAGGAAGCAGAGGAAAATGTACAAATTTCAGACAGTGATATTTTTCTCAAAATGCACCATTGGTCCCTACAGTTGAATGATTTTAGTCCCGGGAATCTAAAGTAATCGTTTTTAGTTTGTTGGAGACTAAATCCATAAAATCATTCTTAGCAACTGGGACAAACTACCGTTTAATAGAAAATATAGTTAAACCCACTTTAAAGCCCAACGCAACATACTCAACATTTTAATGTGTAAAACTAATAAATGAACAGAACCTCAATACCTTTTTGAGTTATTGTTCATCAACAAAACAAAATAAACCCACTTTATGGCTAATGATGTGTTTAGGTTTGTCAAGGGTTTGTGTTTGTTCAGTGTTGAATTGAAAGGGGAAAAAAAAAAGATATTTAGAAAGACAAAAAATAATATTTAAACGGAATGGAGACAGAATATTAAGATAGATGTAGTTGTTGAAAAGAGTATGTACTAAAATTAGGGTGTATTTATTTCAATTGTCCCTAGGCATTGATTCGATTTCTTGCATCGACAGTGTTACTTCTCCACACTCTATATATATTTGGAGAGAAAATAATTTTTAAATGGAAATAGAGATAGAATATTGTGACTGACATAGTTGTTGTAATTAGTAGATTAGCTAAAATAACAAAAGTGGAGTTTTATTTTTATTGATAAATATAGTAAAATTTCATTAAACCTAATGCTAATAGGGAAATCCACATATTTTATAAGCCTATATTAGCTTAAGTACATTAACTAATATATTAGACTAAATAAAATATTTTTTAATAATCATTTTCAATTTTTTATTGTAACGGCTGAAACGCCTATACCAACAAGTACAGGCCAGCATAGGCCAGTACAACCTGATATTTTTTCAGATGCGTTATGGACGAGTAGCAGTACCAGTTTAATGGTTGGTACAATATATTTCCCCCGTACGGTATTGATTTTCTTAATACTCATAGACACATTAGTAACTAGAAGTGACCACTTAAATCTCATAAATTAAAATTAGGACCAACATAGTATTTTCGTAATTCAAAAAATAATAAAAGATAAAAAAGAACTAAAAATACAAAGGTACCCCCAAATAATAAATATCTTGTATAATACTCCCTCCGTCCTACTTTTTTGGTCCTGTTTGAGAAGCCAAATTTTTTAAGGAAACATCATTTATTGTCTTATCTACCTTTTAAAAATGTTTAAGTTTTCAAAATTACCCTTAACAAAATTTATCAAAAAATTGAATTAGTAAATTAATAGGGGTATAATAGGAATATTAGTAAATTAATGACTTTTATTTTTAGAAATAGAAAAATATTTTGGGACATCTCAAAATGGAATAGAGGACAAAAAAAGTGGGACGGAGGGAGTATATTTTATACTAATTTAATGTGTGCGTGTGGTTTTAGAAGGAAAAAAAAAACAAAACAAAAAATTAACTATGTAACAATACAAAATAAATTAGAAAAATATATCTAAAAGACTAAAACACTTTATGTTTGGGTTCTTCTCAAAAAAACAATTATGTTTAGGCTGACTAAACAATATCTTGTCCAAAGTGAACGAGTTTCCCATCAACAAATCATTCTCTCACTCTCACCCACAACTTCATTCTCCATCACACTAATCCTATATTATAGACAATGTGCAGAATAATCACAGCTAAAATGACCAAGGAAGCACAAGAACATCTACAAATTTCATACAGTGATATTTTTCTCAAAATGCACCATTAGTCCCTACAGTTGAATGATTTTAGTCCCTGGAATTTAAAGTAATCTTTTTTAGTTTGTAAGAGGCTAAATCCATAAAATAAAATCCTTAAAATCATTCTTAGCAACCAGGACAAACTAACGTTTTATAGAAAATATATCATAACCCACTTTAAAGCCCAATGCAACATGCTCAACATTTTAATGTGTAAAACTAATAAATGAAAAGAACCTCAATACCTTTTTGAGTTATTGTTCATCAACAAATCAAAATAAACCCACTTTATGGCTAATGATGTGTTTAGGTTTGTCAAGGGTTTGTGCTTGTTCAGTATTGATTTTTTTTTTTTTTTAATAATTAAGAGAGAGAGAGTTTCAACTTATGGCGTCCGCTCCTGGTGATAACTTTTTATCATTAGACCTAGACACCAATCAATTTTTGGGGTAGGCGGGGATTGAACCCCAGATCTCTTTTACAACTATCAGAGACATTACTAGTTGAGCTAACTGAAACCCACTGTTTAGTACATAATTGGAAGGGAAAAAAAAAATAGATATTTAGAAAGACAAAAAATAATATTTCAACGGAGTAGAGATAGAATATTAAGATAGATGTAGTTGTTGAAAAGAGTATGTATTAAAATTAGGGTGTATTTTGGTGATTTAAAATAAGATAGCAAATATAAATTAGGAGGATTTATGTATTTTCGTGATTTAAAAATTAAAAGAAAATAATAATTCCACAAAGACACACCAATTAATTAATATTTTATATAATATCTATAGTATTATTAAAGAGGCTTCCCTTATTGGGGATAAACATTTCCTTGGTTCAAAATAACCCTATTTAATTGTTTGCCAAATCAGCAAGAAGACTAACAAAAGTAATTGGACCACCAAGAAGAATACTGATAATTGTCTTGAGAAATATTTTGAGTATTTTCAAGCACATTTACCCACCCACTGTTTCATTTCAATCGACATTGAATAGGCAGCCCCAGATTCTTCAAAGCCAAAATATCAATTCCCAACAAATCAATTTGATTGCAAAATATGCACTTTGACTTAGTCCCACCATGGTGAAATTTCACATGATCAATTTGGAATTCTTTCATGAGGTTGAGACAATAGGGGTGCAAATCCAAGTCCTTTTCAGGGCAATGGTAGTTGAAACCTTTGACATGTTTCCCACAAGCATTACAATATCTCTTGGTTCTTTTGCCATAGAGTTTCGAAGGGGGTGGTTGCTCATAGAATTTGAAAACGAAGTCTTTGAAGATCTCGTGGGTTGTGGTGGGCTTGATAAACATGCAATCTTTGTGAAGATCATAGTTGCAATCTTCGCATCTATATCTCATTCCATTGCTGCCATATTCCTTGCATCCGTTGCATATGTAGCATTTTTTGTTTGGATTGTTATATAGCTTGAGCTCGTGCTTCTTGGGACAAGTGAAATTTCTCTCCATACTATTGCCAATTTCCCCGCTTTCGGATCACATATAGAGGAAAGAGGTTTGTTATTTATGTACAATGTATCATTTAACGATTCATTAGTAATGATAGGATCTCGCATGCCTCAATATTTGATGTAAAAATATTTCTCATGCTATAAAATTAATGATTTGTTATTATTGATTTGTACTGGTAGATTAATGCTTTGCATACACAACCTTTCTAAATTTAAATTATTCATTAATTTTGTAACAATGGTATCATATCTTATTTTATCAAACATACAAACAATATTTTGTTTCATGTCAACAGAAATAGGATAAATCATTAGTATTTTTCCTTTTTTTTCTTTACTTTTAGGGATAGTTTGCTTTTGGTCATTAGAAAAACATCACTGTCAATTTAATCCATACCCCTTATGTACCCACTTCCGTGCACTTATTGTCATCATCTAACTCACCAAAAATGTTGATATTGCTAATAAATTGCTTAACTATCACTCAATCACAATAATGAAAATATTTAATTGGTTTTAGAAAAATTCACAACAAAAAATTTATGTGGCATTTGTATTATATTTTTTATTTTCCTGTTTTCTTTTAACTTTCTTGCCAAATTCGTTGTAACCAAACAAACACACACACACACACACACACACACACACACACACACACACACACAAATTCAAATAGAAAATCAAATGACAAATACCAGCTTAAATATCCTTAGAATGGAACAATTCAAAAAAAAAAAAAGAGTGAATAAAAATACCAAAGAAAAATAATTTATATAAAAAGAAAAAAACTTAAATATGCTATGAATATCTGTTTTTCAAAGATAGAAAAAACTATTTGACATATTTGTTACAAGAAATTGGAAGATGTCAAGAAATGACATTGTGTGAGGGGTTTGTTTCTTTTATTTGAGTTCTTAATCAATTATAGAGAATTTTTGTTGTGTTTTTTTTATGACATTTTGTGGATTGAATAATTTTAGAATTTTCTCTATTGTAATTAGTAAAGCAAGTAAGCTGTAAGGAATTCTATGTTGCGGTTTATTTGTACTAAACAACGCTAGTCTAGGTGTAATTAGTAACAATTATAATTTTGATTAGCATCAAATATTTTGGGGGATTTCTTTTAAAAAAAAATTATGTGGAGGATCATTAGGCATTGCAATCTATAGCTTGTACAATTTTGTTTGGAATATGATTTGAAATCAGAGTTTTCTCTCCCCTACTATTTCTCAAAGGAGAATAGGCCTTTCAAAAAGAGAAAAGTGAGACAAGTGAAGAAAAAAAACAAAACCAAAACAAATTAAATTCAAAGAAAATACAGAGAAGGGAAAAGCAAGCAGACCAAGAAGATTCAACAATGGTGGAAACTATGGCTGTTGAATCAAGCCCAATCAAAGTCGCAATCTAGGCAAATGGGTGCTCAGGAATTAGAATGAGAAAGTTTACAGAGATAAGTTTTCTTGAGGGCCTAGAAGTTTTCTTGACAAACTAACGTTCTATAGAAAATATATCATAACCCACTTCAAAGCCCAATGCAACATGCTCAACATTTTAATGTGTAAAACTAATAAATGAAAAGAACCTCAATACCTTTTTGAGTTATTGTTCATCCACAAATCAAAATAAACCCACTTTATGGCTAATGATGTGTTTAGGTTTGTCAAGCGTTTGTGTTTGTTCAGTATTGAATTTTTTTCATTTTCTTTTTGTTTTTTTTTTAAGAGAGAGAGTTTCAACTCATGACGTCCACTCCTGATGATAGCTCTTTATCATTAGACCTAGACACCAATCAGTTTTTGGTATAGGCGGGGATTGAACCCCATATTTCTTTTACAACTATCAGAGACTTTACTAGTTGAGCTAAACCCACTATTCAGTATTGAATTTAAAGGGGAAAAAAAAAAAGATATTTAGAAAGACAAAAAATAATATTTAAATGGAGTAGAGATAGAATATTAAGATAGATGTACTTGTTGAAAAGAGTATGTATTAAATTTAGGGTGCATTTTGGTGATTTAAAATAAGATAGCAAATATAAATTAGGAGGATTTATGTATTTTGGTGATTTAAAAAATAAAAGCAAATAATAATACCACAAAGACACACCAATTAATTAATATTTTATATAATATCTATAGTATTATTTAAGAGGCTTCCCTTATTGGGGATAAACATTTCGTTGGTTGAAAATACCCCTATTTAATTGTTTGCCAAATCAGCAAGAAGACTGACAAAAGTAATTGGATCACCAAGAAGAATACTGATAATTGTCTTGAGAATTATTTTGACTATTTTCAAGCACATTTACCCATCCCACTATTTCATTTCAATCAACGTGGAATAGGCAGCCCCAGATTCTTCAAAGCCAAAATATCAGTTGTTCCATTCTTCAGTTCCTCCACTATCAATTCCCTTATGCAAGAAACATGAACATTATACCTGCCACACTCAGACACATACGACCACACCTGAATTCCCGACAAATCAATTTGATTGCAAAATATGCACTTTGACTTAGTCCCACCAAGGTGAAATTTCACATGATCAGTTTGGAATTCTTTCTTGAGGTTGAGACAACAAGGGTGCAAATCCAAGTCCTTTTCAGGGCAATGATAGATGAAACCTTTGACATGTTTCCCACAAGCATTACAATATCTCTTGGTTCTTTTGCCGTAGAGTTTTGAAGGGGGTGGTTGCTCGTAGAATTTGAAAACGACGTCTTTGAAGATCTCATGGGTTGTAGTGGGCTTGATAAACATGCATTCTTTGTGAAGATCATAGTCGCAATCTTCGCATCTGTATCTCATTCCATTGTTGCTATATTCCTTGCATCCGTTGCATATGTAGCATTTTTTGTTTGGATTGTTATATAGCTTGAGCTCGTGCTTCTTGGGACAAGTGCGATTTCTCTCCATACTATTGCCAATTTCCTTGCTTTTTGATCACATATGGAGGAAAGAGGTTTGTTATTTATATACAATGTATCATTTAACGATTCATTAGTAATGATAGGATCTCGCATGCCTCAACATTTGATGTAAAAATATTTCTCATGCTATAAAATTAATGATTTATTATTATTGATTTGTACTGGTAGATTAATGCTTTGCATACTTGTTATTCATTAATTTTGTAATAATAGCTACATATCTTATTTTATGAAACATACAAACAATATTTTATTTCATGTCAACAGAAATAGGATCAGTCATTAGTATTTTGCCTTTTTGTTCTTTACTTTTAGGGATAGTTTGCTTTTGGTCATTAGAAAGACATCAATGTCAATTTAATCCATACCCCTTATGTACCCACTTCTGTGTGCTTATTGTCATCATCTAACTCACCAAAATGTTGATATTGCTAATGAATTGCTTACCTGTCACTCAATCACAACAATGAAAATATTTAACTGGTTTTAGAAAAATTCACAACAAAAACTTATGTGGCTTTTGTATTTTATTTTTTATTTTCTTGTTTTCTTTTAACTTTCATGACAATTTCTTGGTAACCAAACAAACACACACACACACACACAAATTCAAACAAAAAATCAAATGGCAAATACCAGCTTAAATTTCCTCAGAATGGAACAATTCAAAAAAAAAAAAAAAAAAGTGAAGAAAAATACATAAGAAAAATAATTTATATTAAAAAAAAAAACTTAAATATGCTACGAATTTCTATTTTTCAAAGATAGAAAAAAATATTTAACATATTTGTTACAAGAAATTGAAAGATGTCAAGAAATGACATTGTGTGAGGGGTTTGTTTCTTTTATTTGAGTTCTTAATCAATTATAGATGATTTTTGTTATGTTTTTTTTTTTTTTCTATGACGTTTTGTGGTTTGAATAATTTTAGAATTTGCTCTACTGTAATTAGTAAAGCAAGTAAGCTGTAAGTAATTCTATGTTGTGGTTTATATATACTAAACAACACTGGTCTAGGTGTAATTAGTAAGGATTATAATTTTGATTAGCATAAAATTTTTTGCGGGATTTCTTAAAAAAAAAAATATATATATATATATATATGTGGAGGATCATTATGCATTGCAGTCTATAGCTTGTACAATTTTGCTTGGTATATGATTTGAAATCAAAGTTTTCTCTCCCCTACTATTTCTCAAAGGATAATAGGCCTTTCGAAAAGAGAAAAGTGAGACGGGGGAAGAAAAAAACATAACCAAAACAAATTAAATTCAAAGAATATAGAGAGAAGGGAAAAGCAAGTAGACCAAGAAGATTCAACAATGATGGAAACTATGGCTGTTGAATCAGGCCCAATCAAAGTCGCGATCTTTGCAGATGGGTGCTCAGGAATTAGAATGAGAAAGTTTACAGAGATAAGTTTTCTTGATGGCCCAGAAGTTGGTCACTCTTGTAGCTTGTTTGGTGGGGAAGACATGGGACTAGAATGGATTTTTTAAAGGATATTACAATTATTCCCATGTTTTTGCATGGGGGAGACACTCATTCTTTAATGAAACTTATATGTTTCTTTCATTTCTATTATTTATTTTATAAACTTACAAACCCATTAAAAAAAATTCACCACATAATTCCAATTCATTAATGTATGATCTACCCAATCTATTATTTTATGAACACCTAAACATAGTATTAAATAGGTAAGTTTAAGATCATACCCAATACTAGTGGAAAACAAAATGTTTATTGGTATAAATTTTTTTTTTTTTTATACAAGTAGCAATTAAAAATCATCCCTATATTTTGTACTTGTTAAAATATTAGATTGTACAACCAATTTTGAAGATATCAGCTAATATATCTAGATTGAGTTCTAATCATACTTATTGTAACTTTAGACAATGTAACAACATCACTTGAAAATTTTTGTTGGATGTATTTTGAAATAGCAGTGGTTGGATTGCGTTTTATTTGTATACCTTGCAAAGTTTCTAGGTGGCCAATGATTGAGTTATTATTGAAACTTCAAATAGTGTATAAAACATTATGAATGTTTAGACCCCCAAATAATAAATTACCAATTCAAGCTTAATATCAAACAATTAATGTGCGGAATATGAACATAAGCTTAATACAGAATTGATAAACTATCTAAACCAAATAAAATCACATTCACAGTAAAAATTATGTGGCAAAGATTAAGGGAAGAGAGATGCAAACACAAGAACAATACACGATGTGTTAAAGAGGAAACCGAAGTCCTCGGCGTAAAACCTCTTCACCGCCCTCCAGGTGGTCAATAATCCACTAAATAACGAAGTTGTGATACATGAACAGCAGAAGACCTTCCATGCCTAATCTACCTAGTGTACCTAAGCCCTCCAAGCTTCTTGCTCCAACAAGGTTACGCCGAACCTTTGTCTTCTTTAGCTTACCGGATTCTGCTATAACCCATGGCATCAACCAATCTCAATTGGTCCCTTCCTAACTACTTCCCAAGCACAAAATAGCCTCCTCACAGATATGTGTATGGTGAGAAAAGGTTTTGGCTAATATACCTCTCAAGGATTTAACAATGGAGAGGGTGAAAGTAGAGGAATTTAGAGAATCAAAGGATGACGATTGTGGATAGGTCAATCTTGTCTTTCTCTAGAGTTTCTCTCAAAATTCTCTCTAGAAGCTCTCTACATTTCGTGGGTATAAGGGGTATTTATACTGGTGTGTGTATGGAATGTGAAGGGTCAGTTTTTCCCAAACAGAGTGGATTGGTGACTTGGCCTCGTGACTTGACTAAGTCGCGAGTCCAAGCCACAGGTTAATTGAATGGCCAAACTAGACTTTTGTCCTGTAGTGCTCCAACTGGTGTGACTGTTCAGCTCCTCTGCATGCTTCACTCGTGTACAGCCTTTGGCGACTTGCAAGATGCGAGCAAGGCGTGAGATCTAGTTGCGAGTCCCTTGCTGTGTGCACAATCTTGAGCTTTTCTTCACACTCTCTCACACACTACCCTTACATGATTCCCACCTAAATATAGGGTTTCTAAGTGCTAAATTACAAGCAAATTGGCACGGAATAAAGCCAACAAAATGGTTGATTAAAGTCAACCTTACAGATTTTTTCCTCAAAATGCACCGTTAGTACCTATAGTTGAATGATTTTAGTCATTGGAATTTAAAGTAATTTTTTTTAGTTTGTTAGATGATGTGATCCCAATATCATGTCAAAAGTGAAAAAGTTTCCCAGCAACAAATCATTCTCCCACTCTCACTCACAACTTTGTTCTCCATCACTCTAATCTTATTTTGTACTCAACGTGCAGAATAATCACGGCTAAAATTACCAAGGAAGCACAAGAAAATGTACAAATTTTAGACAGTGATATTTTTCTCAAAATGCACCATTGGTCCCTATAGTTGAATGATTTAGTCTCGGGAATCTAAAGTAATCGTTTTTAGTTTGTTAGAGACTAAATCCATAAAATCATTCTTAGCAAGTGGGACAAACTAACGTTTTATAGAAAATATAGTTAAACCCACTTTAAAGACCAATGCAACATACTCAACATTTTAATGTGTAAAACTAATAAACCCACTTTATTGTTCATCAACGAAACAAAATAAACCCACTTTATGGCTGATGATGTGTTCAGGTTTGTCAAGGGTTTGTGTTTGTTCAGTATTGAATTGAAAGGGGAAAAAAAAGATATTTAGAAAGACAAAAAATAATATTTAAACGGAGTAGAGACAGAATATTAAGATAGATGTAGTTGTTGAAAAGAGTATGTACTAAAATTAGGATGTATTTATTTCAATTGTACCTAGGCATTGATTCGATTTCTTGCATCTACAGTGTTACTTCTCCACACTCTATATATATTTGGAGAGAAATTAATTTTTGATTGGAAATAGAGGTAGAATATTGTGACTGATATAGTTGTTGTAATTAGTAGATTAGCTAAAATAACAAAAGTGGAGTTTTATTTTTATTGATAAATATAGCTAAAATTTCATTAAGCCTAATGCTAATAGGGAAATACACATATTTTATAAGCCTACATATTAGCTTAAGTACATTAACTAATATATTAGACTAAATAAAATATTTTTTTAATAATTTTTTTCAATTTTTTATTGTATCGGCTGAAATGCCTATACTGACCAGTACGGGGCAATATAGGCCAAAACAACCTGATACTTTTTCCAGTGCATTTTGAAGGAGCAACGGTACCGGTTTAATGGTCAGTACAATATACTTCCCCGGTACGGTATTGACTTCTTTAATACTCTTAGACACATTAGCAACTAAAAGTGACCACTTAAATCTCATAAATTAAAATTAGGACTAACATAGTATTTTTGTAATTAAAAAAAAAAAAAAAAGAGATAAAATAAAACTACAAACCACAAAGGTACCCCCAAATAATAAATATCTTGTATAATATATTTTATACTAATTTAGTGTGTACATGTGCTTTTAAAAAAAATAAAAATTAACTATGTAACAATACAAAATAAATTAGAAAAATATATCTAAAAGACAAACAATTTATGTTTGTGTTCTTCTCAAAAAAAAAATTATGTTTAGGCTGACTAAACAATATCCTGTCAAAAGTGAACGAGTTTCCCATCAACAAATCATTCTCTCACTCCACCCACAACTTCGTTCTCCGCCACCCAAATCCTATTTTATAGATAACGTGCAGAATAATCACAGCTAAAATCATCAAGGAAGCACAAGAACATGTACAAATTTCAGACATTGACATTTTCCTCAAAATGCACCGTTAGTCCCCATAGTTGAATGATTTTAGTCCTTGGAATTTAAAGTAATTGTTTTTAGTTTGTTAGATGATGTGATCCCAATATAATGTCATAAGTGAACGAGTTTCCCAACAACAAATCATTCTCTCACTCTCACTCACAACTTTGTTCTCCATCACTCTAATCCTATTTATAGTCAACGTGCAGAATAATCACGGCTAAAATCACCAAGGAAGCACAAGAAAATGTACAAATTTCAGACAGTGATATTTTTCTCAAAATGCCCCATTAGTCCCTACAATGGAATGATTTTAGTCACTGGAATTTAAAGTAATCGTTTTTAGTTTGTTAGAGACTAAATCCATAAAATCATTCTTAGCAACCTAGACAAACTAACGTTTTATTGAAAATATAGCTAAACCCACTTTAAAGCCCAATGCAACATGCTCAACATTTTAACGTGTAAAACTAATAAATGAATAGAAACTCAGTACCTTTATGAGTTATTGTTCATCAACAAATCAAAATAAACCCACTTTATGGCTGATGATGTGTTTTGGTTTGTCAAGGGTTTGTGTTTGTTCAGTATTGAATTGAAAGGGAAAAAAAATATTTAAAAACACAAAAAAAAATATTTAAACGGAGTAGAGATAGAATATTAAGATAGATGTAGTTGTTGAAAATAGTATGTATTAAAATTAGGGTGTTTTTTGGTGATTTAAAATAAGATAGCAAATATAAATTAGAAGAATTTATGTATTTTGGTGATTTAAAAAATAAAAGCAAAGAATAATACCACAAAGACACACCAATTAATTAATATTTTATATAATATCTATAGTATTATTTAAGCGGCTTCCCTTATTAGGGATAAACATTTCGTTGGTTCAAAATACCCCTAAACCATAAGTTTAAGCGGAGAAAAAACTGAAGGATAACCCTCATTCATGGCAAAGAATAATTTTATTATTCTTTGCAGAATTTATAGACATGTAATAAAATTTTATTTAGTAAAAACTTTGTTGCAACCATGTAACATTGGTTTATTTCGCCAATGAATTTTGTAGAAATTTTAATGTTATTATTTGTGAAATCTTGATATTGAATTATAATAGTGAGTTTAATTTAGGCATATGCCTTTTTTTTGTTAATTTACATATTTATGTTATAATTTCTCAAACTTATATATATATATATATATTAGTTTTTTTTTATTTGACCATGTGGTTTGACTGTTAACCCATTGATTGAACCAGTGACCCAGTGACTCAACTCATAAACCGGGTCAAGCTCCGATATGGGTTTAATAACTATGATTGAAACGACTCACTCACTTAACGTACATCAAATCCTTCTTCTATCTATACTTTTAATAACAGGATTTCCTGTTTGGGTTGCAACATTTTGCACACTAAAATACCCTCACATAATTTCTTAAACTCCATAAAATACCTCTATTTTTTAGTTAAATCATTTTAAATTGAAAAACACAAACTGACTAAAAGAGTAATTTACTGTTCCTAAGTTTTTGGCTTTTTCCTTTATCTTCTCCATTCAACCTAAAATTTAGCATACTATCTTTATCTTATTTTTAAACATTATTCCACGTTATCTTGTCTCTTTCTTAAAAAAAAAAAAAAAAAAAAAGAGCATTATTGCATGCACAAAGTGTGTGCGATGAGTCTAGTTGTTAATAATTTTATCGCTACAGGTTTGAAGTCTTCATCTTTTGCTTTATTTTATTTATTTATTAATGCTTATGAATTGATTGTTGAATGTTGATTGGAAGTAGGAGCATTCAACTTTGTTACAATAGCAACCTCATTTGGAATAAATAGATTGAGAAAAATATA
This sequence comes from Quercus wislizeni, assembly GCA_023055345.1. Lineage (NCBI taxonomy): Eukaryota > Viridiplantae > Streptophyta > Magnoliopsida > Fagales > Fagaceae > Quercus > Quercus wislizeni. Next base: position 1,942,589 of record JALGQJ010000017.1, on the reverse strand, counting down.
ATTAATTGCTATTTTACCCTTGCAGGTTTGAAGAGAATTTATTCTTGTTAGGCATTTGAATCTTAAATTTAATAGAAAGGGGAATTGTATTTTTCGTGCAATTAAAATTTCTGGTTGGAGTCAGAAGGCTTTAGGCAATAAGTCCTCTCAAATACTTTTGAGATGATATTATTAAAGTACTTATTTATTCTTTTCTTGAAATGTCACTAATCACATTCATTTCTACATTGTTTGCAAATTTTTTTGTAGTAAAATTTGTTATAACTTTAGCATTTAAAAAAAAAAAAAAACGTATTACAAAATAAAAAGAATAGAATTTTCTTATATAAAAATTATGCTATTAAACACTAGTTAAATATTATTTAAGTGGGTTCCTCCAAAAAAAATATATATTTAAGTGATAATAAAAAGGCCACATTTAAATATATTGGGCGTCACATAATTTTGAATCATGTGAGTTAAATTCCAAACTAGGTAGGATTGGGACCTGTTTGAGAAACTACCAATAACCCCTTCTACCACTTTTGCTAAGTAGAGCAGGCAGATATTATTTTACATGGTCATTTTGGTTATTAGAATAAGTACGCATATGAGAATACATGTGATCAATGTTGACTAGATTCATAATGGCCTAAAAAATTTGAAACTAAATCTTTATTCTTGTTGTGGTATAAAAACAACCATGTATCTCATGAAATTCACATTATTTGCGTGATGCATCACATTAATTGGCTGTTTGTGTATGACTTTTTAGGGTCATGTGGCTTTCTTTGATAAGATTCATATCAAGCTAATTTCAATCCGTTGGACTAATACGTGGGGATGTACATCATTTACTATACAAAATTGATGCACATAAATTTTGTATGAATTTATTCTATTCATTTTATAATATTAATTTTTGATCATATTAAAATTATGCAAACACTGAGAATAAAAGAAGACATTGTAATCTAACGGTTAAATTCTCAAAATATAGATATAGTAAAAAGATATTAGATTGTATAATATTACTTAGAAATACACCGAATATAGCTGTAATCTAGAAATACATTCCCATATGACAATTGATAGAATATAAATACAATACCACCATTATCTATTTAATTGTTAGCCAAATCAGCAAGAAGACTGACAAAAGTAATTGGATCACCAAGAAGAATACTGATAATTGTCTTGAGAAATATTTTGAGTAATTTCAAGCACATTTTACCCTTTCCACCTTTTCTTTTCAATCGCTGTTGAATAGGCAGCCCCAAATTCTTCAAAGCCAAAATATCAGTTGTTCCATTCTCCAATTCCTCAACTATTAGTTCCCTTATGCAAGAAACATGAACATTATACGTGCCACACTCAGACACGTATGACCACACCTCAATTCCCGATGACTCAATTTGATTGCAAAATATGCACTTTGACTTAGTCCCACCAAGGTGAAATTTCACTTGATCAATTTGGAATTCTTTCATGAGGTTGAGACAACAGGGGTGCAAATCCAAGTCCTTTTCAGGGCAATGGTAGATGAAACCTTTGACATGTTTCCCACAAGCATTACAATATCTCTTGGTTCTTTTGCCGTAGAGTTCTGAAGGGGGTGGTTGCTCGTAGAATTTGAAAACGATGTCTTTGAAGATTTCGTGGGTTGTGATGGGCTTGCTAAACATGCAATCTTTGTGAAGATCATAGTCGCAATCTTCACATCTGTATCTCACTCCATTGCTGCCATATTCCTTGCAGCCGTTGCATATGTAGCATTTTTTGTTTGGATTGTTATATAGCTTGAGCTCATGCTTCTTGGGACAAGTGCGATTTCTCTCCATACTACTGCTTATCTTTTTTTTTTGAGAAACACTACTACTGCTTATCTGCACCAAAGATGCCGTATATAATTCCTTTATATACATAGTGTTGGAATATTTTTATAAATATGTCAATATTATTATTATTAAATGTTGATAGAAGTGTGTTAATAGATATCGGATTCTTTCTTTGATGTCTTTCCTATTTTGAGTTGGCCAAATTAATGCATATTGATTAGCAAACCTTTCCAAACGTTGGTGCACCTGATTTACTTCCTTATTAAGTATTTTCTTTCAAAACTTAAACGTTTTCTGAATTGCTAATCTGATATGTTTCTTTCAGCATGATCTGGAAGAGAAGTGCATTCTTCACCCTGAAACAATGGCTTCCTCGTTGGTGCCCTGTTTAAATATTTTACTTTACTCAGTATTCTAGCTGATTTGGCTAACAATTAAATAGATAATGGTGGTATTGTATTTATATTTTATCAATTGTCATATGGGCATGTATTTCTAGATTAAGGTTATATTCGGTGTAATTTTAAGTAATATTATACAATCTAATAACTTTTTCCTATATTCATATTTTGAGAATTTAACCATTAGATTACAATGTATTATTCTATTCTCAATGTTTGCATAATTTTAATATGATCAAAACTTAATATCATAAAATGAATAGAACAAAGTCATACAAAATTTATGTGCTTCAATTTTGTATAGTCAATGATGTACATCCCCACGTATTAGTCCAACGGATAGAAATTAGCGTGATATGAATGTTATCAAATAACGCCATGTGGCCCTAAAATGTCATACACAAACAGGCAATTGATGTGATGCATCATGCAATTAATGTGAATTTCATGAGATACATGGTAGTTTTTATAGCACAACAAGAATAAAGATTTAGTTTCAAAATTTTGAAGCCATTATGAATCTAGTCAAGATTGGTCACATGTATTCTCATATGCGTACTTATTCTAATGACCAAAATGATCATGTAAAATAATATCTGCCTGCTCTACTTAGCAAAAGTGGTAGGAGAGGTTACTAGTAGTTTCTCAAGGAGGACATGCATAGTTTAAGCCAAATCTAGTTCAAAAAGGTCCCAATCCTACCTACTTTGGAATTTAACTCACATGATTCAAAATTATGTGACGCCCAATATTTCTCCACTCTACACCAAAACAATGTTTCAAAATATAGGATTAGTGACATGCAAATCAATGAATGGCTCCAAAATTGTATTCACAAGATAGTTCATTTTTTAAGAATTAAACCTCATTTTATTGCCAAATTGATTAACGAGACCATTAGTTTAAGTGGTTGTAGAAACCTTAAAAGGCGGCATTTGTAAAAAGGCTAGACTCTCTCGTATTTGAAACAGCATTTTGTGCTTCTTTAAAAACACAAATTGGTTTAAAAATGCATGTTTAGGCTGCACAAAAGCCTAAGCAAACGCTGTCAACAAACATTAATACATTCAAAAGCAAGTTGTTAAACATCATTCATAGGGAGAAATTGATAGATTAACAACTCGTATACACCAAAATATTTGTTCTTATAATTTGAAAGTATGAACAAAGAAAACAAAGCAAAATCAAGACAGAGGGGTGGCCCAACAAAATTGAAGGCCTAAGGCGATATATTTAAATGTGGCCTTTTTATTATCACTTAAAAATTTTTTTTTTTTGAGGAACCTACTTAAATAATATTTAACTAGTGTTTGATATCAAAATTTTTATATAAGAAAATTCTTTTTATTTTGTAATACTTTTTTTTTTTTTTTTGTTGGAAAATGCTAAAGCTATAACAAATTTTACTACAAAAATATTTGCAAACAATGTAACAATGAATGTAATTAGTGACACTTCAAAAAGATGATAAACAAGTATTTGAAAAATATAATCTCAAAAGAATTTGAGAGGACTTATTGCCTAAAACCTTCTAACTCCAACTAGAAACCTTAAGTGCACGAAAAATACAATCCCCCCTTGCTAGTAAGTGCAAGATTCCAATGCCTAACAAGAATAAATATAAAAGGGTTTAGAGATTGAAAGACATCAAATAACAGATTGAAGAGAATAAATGTTGGAAAAACAAGAATAAAATAATTAAGAGAAGCAGAAGCAAGAAAAAAAAAAAGGGTGACGCAGTTCGGCCTGTTAGCCTACGTCCATAGAATAAAACTATAGGGGCTACATCTTTATTGGATTCTCAGTTTTTTATTACAATGAACCTTAGTGGGGCATATACAAGAGCTAGGGTTAGCTCCAAATGGGCTTACAATTTGTTGAATGTAGTATTGTTGAAATTATATTTAGGGAAGTAGTTATTAAGTTAAAAATGCAATTACAACAGAGAGAGAGAGAGAGAGAGAGAGAGAGAGAGAGAGAGAGAGAGAGAGAGAGAGAGAGAGAGAGAGAGAGAGAGAGAGAGAGAGAGAGAGAGAGAGAGAGAGAGAGAACAATTAATAAGCTCCATAACAAAAGTACTATTAAATCAAAATATTGTGAAGTTGAGAATATAATGATTGATTAGCTTCTTGGCATGCATGAATTGTACAAATGCATTAATGGTATGCACAGGGTATATTTGTAACATTATTTATATGGATAAAACATACGTTTGTTTAAACTCTCTTTTCTTAACCATCAATCCAAACAACAAAGAAAATTACAAATCTAAGGGTATGTTTGGTAATTGCCTTTTTCCCTTATTTTATGTTTTCAAAAACAATTTTCTATTTTTAAGACTAAAAAACTTGTTTGACAACTCAAAATAGGTAGAAAATAAAAACTGTTTTCAAAATTCAATTTAACTATGTAACAAAAAAAAAAAAAAAAAAACAAAAAACAAAAAAAAAAAACAAAAAACAAAAAAAAAAAAAACAAACAAACAAACAACAAAAAAAAGGAACGAAAACAAAAAATTAACTATGTAACAATACAAAATAAATTAGAAAAATATATCTAAAAGAATAAAACAATTTATGTTTGGGTTCTTCTCAAAAAAACAATTATGTTTAGGCTGACTAAACAATATCTTGTGAAAAGTGAACGAGTTTTCCATCAATAAATCATTCTCTCACTCTCACCCAGAACTTTATTCTCCATCACACTAATCCTATTTTATAGACAACATGCAAAATAATCATAGCTAAAATCACCAAGGAAGCACAAGAACATGTACAAATTTTAGACATTGATATTGAATGTTCAAATAGTGTAACACCTTGAACGTTTGGACCCCCAATTTACAAATTATCAATTGAAACTTATTATCAAAAAATATATATGTGCATAACATGAACATGAGTTAATACAGAATTGACAAAACAATCTAAATCATAAATACTCACAACCACAGCAGTAATTAAATGGCAAAGATAAAGGGAAGAGAGATGCAAATACAAAAACAACACTGTGATGTGTTATCGAAGAGGAAACTGAAGTCCTCGACATAAAACCTCTCCGCCGCCCGCCAAGCGGTCAATAATCCATTAAATAATGAAGTTGGGATACATGAACAACAGAAGACTCTCCAAGCCTAATCTACGCAGTGTACCTAAGCTACCCAAGCTTCTTGTTCCAACAAGGTTACACCGAACCTTTGTCTTCTTTAACTTATCGGATTCTGCTATAACCCATAGCATCAATCAATCTCAATTGGTCCCTTCCTAACTACTTACCAAGCACCAAATAGTCTCCTCACAGATATGGGTATGGTGAGAAAAGGTTTTGGCTAATGTACCTCTCAAGGATTTAACAATGGAAAGGGTGAGAGTAGAGGAATTTGGAGAATCAAAGGATGACGATTGTGGATGAGTCAATCTTTTTTTTCTCTTGGGTTTCTCCCTCAAAATTCTCTCTAGAAGCTCTCTACATTTTGTGGGTATAAGGGGTATTTATACTGGTATGTGCATGGAATGTGAAGAGTCAGTTTTTCCCAAACAGAGTGGACTTGTGACTTGGCCTCGTGACTTGATTGAGTCGCAAGTCCAAGCTGCAGGTTAACTGAATGGCCAAACTGGACTTTTTGCCCTGTAGTGCTCCAGCTGGCGTGACTGTTCAGCTCCTCTGCATGCTTCACTCGTGTGTATCTTTTGGCGACATGCAAGATGCGAGCAAGCCATGAGATCTAGTCACGAGTCCCTTGCTGTGTGCACAATCTTGAACTTTTCTTCACACTCTCTCACACACTACTCTTACATGATTCTCACCTAAATATAGGGTTTCTAAGTGCTGAATTACAAGCAAATTGGCACGGAACAAAGCCAACAAAATGGTTGATTAAAATCAAGCTTACAGATATTTTCCTCAAAATGCATCGTTAGTCCCTACAGTTGAATGATTTTAGTCCTTGGAATTTAAAGTAATTGTTTTTAGTTTGTTAGATGATGTGATCCCAATATCATGTCAAAAGTGAAAAAGTTTCCCAACAACAAATCATTCTCTCACTCTCACTCACAACTTTGTTATCCATCACTTTAATCTTATTTTGTAGTCCACGTGCAGAATAATCACGGATAAAATCACCAAGGAAGCACAGGAAAATATACAAATTTCAGACAGTGATATTTTTCTCAAAATGCACCATTGGTCCCCACAGTTGAATGATTTTAGTCCCGGGAATCTAAAGTAATTGTTTTTAGTTTGTTAGAGACTAAATCCATAAAATCATTCTCAGCAACTAGGAAAAACTACCGTTTAATAGAAAATACAGTTAAACCCACTTGAAAGCCCAACGCAACATACTCAACATTTTAATGTGTAAAACTAATAAATGAACAGAACCTCAATACCTTTTTGAGTTATTGTTCATCAACAAAACAAAATAAACCCACTTTATGGCTGATGATGTGTTTAGGTTTGTCAAGGGTTTGTGTTTGTTCAGTGTTGAATTGAAAGGGGAAAAAAAAGATATTTAGAAAGACAAAAAATAATATTTAAACGGAATGGAGACAGAATATTAAGATAGATGTAGTTGTTGAAAAGAGTATGTACTAAAATTAGGGTGTATTTATTTCAATTGTCCCTAGGCATTGATTCGATTTCTTGCATCTACAGTGTTACTTCTCCACACTCTATATATATTTGGGGAGAAAATAATTTTTAAATGGAAATAGAGATAGAATATTGTTACTAACATTGTTGTTGTAATTGGTAGATTAGCTAAAATAACAAACGTGGAGTTTTATTTTTATTGATAAATATAGTAAAATTTCATTAAACCTAATGCTAATAGGGAAATCCACATATTTTATAAGCCTATATTAGCTTAAGTACATTAACTAATATATTAGACTAAATAAAATATTTTTTAATAATTATTTTCAATTTTTTATTGTAACGGCTGAAACGCCTATACCAACCAGTACAAGCCAGCATAGGCCAGTACAACCTGATATTTTTTCTGATGCGTTTTGGAGGAGTAGCAGTACCAGTTTAATGGTTGGTGCAGTATACTTCCCCAGTACAGTATTGATTTCCTTAATACTCATAGACACATTAGTAACTAAAAGTGACCACTTAAATCTCATAAATTAAAATTAGGACCAACATAGTATTTTCGTAATTCAAAAAATAATAAAAGATAAAAAAGAACTACAAAATACAAAGGTACCCCCAAATAATAAATATCTTGTATAGTACTCCCTCCGTCCTACTTTTTTTGTCCTATTTGAAAAGTCAAACTTTTTAAGGGAACATAATTTATTGTCTTATCTACCTTTTAAAAATGTATAAGTTTTCAAAACTACCCTTAAAAAAATTTATCAAAAAATTGAATTAGTAAATTAATAAGGGTATAATAGGAATATTAGTAAATTAATGACTTTTATTTTTAGAAACAGGACAATATTTTGGAACATCTCAAAATGGAATAGGGGACAAAAAAAGTGAGACGGAGGGAGTATATTTTATACTAATTTAATGTGTGCGTGTGGTTTTAGAAGGAAAAACAAAAAACAAAAAACAAAAAATTAACTATGTAACAAAAAAAAAAAAACAAAACAAAACAAAAAATTAACTATGCAACAATACAAAATAAATTAGAAAAATATATCTAAAAGACTAAAACACTTTATGTTTGGGTTCTTCTCAAAAAAACAATTATGTTTAGGCTGACTAAACAATATCTTGTCCAAAGTGAACGAGTTTCCCATCAACAAATCATTCTCTCACTCTCACCCACAACTTCATTCTCCATCACACTAATCCTATATTATAGACAATGTGCAGAATAATCACAGCTAAAATGACCAAGGAAGCACAAGAACATCTACAAATTTCATACAGTGATATTTTTCTCAAAATGCACCATTAGTCCCTACAGCTGAATGATTTTAGTCCCTGGAATTTAAAGTAATCTTTTTTAGTTTGTAAGAGGCTAAATCCATAAAATAAAATCCTTAAAATCATTCTTAGCAACCAGGACAAACTAATGTTTGATAGAAAATATATCATAACCCACTTTAAAGCCTAATGCAACATGCTTAATATTTTAATGCGTAAAACTAATAAATGAAAAGAACCTCAATACCTTTTTGAGTTATTGTTCATCAAAAAATCAAAATAAACCCACTTTATGGCTAATGATGTGTTTAGGTTTGTCAAGGGTTTGTGCTTGTTCAGTATTGAATTTTTTTTTTTAATAATTAAGAGAGAGAGTTTCAACTTATGGTGTCTGCTCCTGGTGATAGCTTTTTATCATTAGACCTAGACACCAATCAATTTTTGGGGTAGGTAAGGATTGAACCGCAGATCTCTTTTACAACTATCAGAAACATTACCAGTTGAGCTAACTGAATCCCACTGTTCAGTATAGAATTGGATGGGGAAAAAAAAATAGATATTTAGAAAGACAAAAAATAATATTTCAACGGAGTAGAGATAGAATATTAAGATAGATGTAGTTGTTGAAAAGAGTATGTATTAAAATTAAGGTGTATTTTGGTGATTTTAAATAAGATAGCAAATATAAATTAGGGGGATTTATGTATTTTCGTGATTTAAAAATTAAAAGAAAATAATAATACCACAAAGACACACCAATTAATTAATATTTTATATAATATCTATAGTATTATTTAAGAGGCTTCCCTTATTGGGGATAAACATTTCCTTGATTCAAAATACCCCTATTTAATTGTTTGCCAAATCAGCAAGAAGACTGACAAAAGTAATTGGACCACCAAGAAGAATACTGATAATTGTCTTGAGAAATATTTTGAGTATTTTCAAGCACATTTACCCACCCACTGTTTCATTTCAATCGACATTGAATAGGCAGCCCCAGATTCTTCAAAGCCAAAATATCAATTCCCAACAAATCAATTTGATTGCAAAATATGCACTTTGACTTAGTCCCACCGTGGTGAAATTTCACATGATCAATTTGGAATTCTTTCATGAGGTTGAGACAATAGGGGTGCAAATCCAAGTCCTTTTCAGGGCAATGGTAGTTGAAACCTTTGACATGTTTCCCACAAGCATTACAATATCTCTTGGTTCTTTTGCTGTAGAGTTTCGAACGGGGTGGTTGCTTAAAGAATTTGAAAACGAAGTCTTTGAAGATCTCGTGGGTTGTGGTGGGCTTGATAAACATGCAATCTTTGTGAAGATCATAGTCGCAATCTTCGCATCTGTATCTCATTCCATTGCTGCCATATTCCTTGCATCCGTTGCATATGTAGCATTTTTTGTTTGGATTGTTATATAGCTTGAGCTCGTGCTTCTTGGGACAAGTTGCGATTTCTCACCATACTATTGCCAATTTCCCCCCTTTCTGATCACATATAGAGGAAAGAGGTTTGTTATTTATGTAAATGTATCATTTAACGATTCATTAGTAATTATAGGATCTCGCATGCCTCAATATTTGATGTAAAAATATTTCTCATGCTATAAAATTATTGATTTATTATTATTGATTTGTACTGGTAGATTAATGCTTTGCATACACAACCTTTCTAAATTTAAATTATACATTAATTTTGTAACAATGGTATCATATCTTATTTTATCAAACATACAAACAATATTTTGTTTCATGTCAACAGAAATAGGATAAATCATTAGTATTTTTCCTTTTTTTTTCTTTACTTTTAGGGATAGTTTGCTTTTGGTCATTAGAAAAACATCAATGTCAATTTAATCCATACCCCTTATGTACCCACTTCCGTGCACTTATTGTCATCATCTAACTCACCAAAAATGTTGATATTGCTAATAAATTGCTTAACTATCACTCAATCACAATAATGAAAATATTTAATTGGTTTTAGAAAAATTCACAACAAAAAATTTATGTGGCATTTGTATTTTATTTTTTATTTTCCTGTTTTCTTTTAACTTTCTTGCCAAATTTGTTGTAACCAAACGAAAACACACACACACACACACACACACACACACACACACACAAATTCAAATAGAAAATCAAATGACAAATACCAGCTTAAATATCCTTAGAATGGAACAATTCAAAAAAAAAAAAAAAGTGAATAAAAATACCAAAGAAAAATAATTTATATATAAAAAAAAAAAAACTTAAATATGCTATGAATTTCTGTTTTTCAAAGATAGAAAAAACTATTTGACATATTTGTTACAAGAAATTGGAAGATGTCAAGAAATGACATTGTGTGAGGGGTTTGTTTCTTTTATTTGACTTCTTAATCAATTATAGAGGATTTTTGTTGTGTTTTTTTTATGACATTTTGTGGATTGAATAATTTTAGAATTTTCTCTATTGTAATTAGTAAAGCAAGTAAGCTGTAAGGAATTCTATGTTGTGGTTTATTTGTACTAAACAACGCTAGTCTAGGAATTCTATGTTGTGGTTTAGCATCAAATATTTTGGGGGATTTCTTTAAAAAAAAAAATTATGTGGAGGATCATTAGGCATTGCAATCTATAGCTTGTGCAATTTTGTTTGGAATATGATTTGAAATCAGAGTTTTCTCTACCCTACTATTTCTCAAAGGAGAATAGGCCTTTCGAAAAGAGAAAAGTGAGACAAGTGAAGAAAAAAAAAAAAACCAAAACAAATTAAATTCAAAGAAAATACAGAGAAGGGAAAAGCAAGCAGACCAAGAAGATTCAACAATGGTAGAAACTATGGCTGTTGAATCAAGCCCAATCAAAGTCGTGATCTAGGCAAATGGGTGCTCAGGAATTAGAATGAGAAAGTTTACAGAGATAAGTTTTCTTGAGGGCCTAGAAGTTTTCTTGACAAACTAACGTTCTATAGAAAATATATCATAACCCACTTTAAAGCCCAATGCAACATGCTTAACATTTTAATGTGTAAAACTAAAAAATGAAAAGAACCTCAATACCTTTTTGAGTTATTGTTCATCCACAAATCAAAATAAACCCACTTTATGGCTAATGATGTGTTTAGGTTTGTCAAGCGTTTGTGTTTGTTCAGTATTGAATTTTTTTCATTTTTTTTTTGTTTTTTTTTTTAAGAGAGAGAGTTTCAACTCATGACGTCCGCTCCTGATGATAGCTCTTTATCATTAGACCTAGACACCAATCAGTTTTTGGTGTAGGCGAGGATTAAACCCCATATCTCTTTTACAACTATCAGAGACTTTACTAGTTGAGCTAAACCCACTGTTCAGTATTGAATTGAAAGGGGAAAAAAAAAAGGATATTTAGAAAGACAAAAAATAATATTTAAACGGAGTAGAGATAGAATATTAAGATCGATGTACTTGTTGAAAAGAGTACGTATTAAATTTAGGGTGCATTTTGGTGATTTAAAATAGGATAGCAAATATAAATTAGGAGGATTTATGTATTTTGGTGATTTAAAAAATAAAAGCAAATAATAATACCACAAAGACACACCAATTAATTAATATTTTATATAATATCTATAGTATTATTTAAGAGGCTTCCCTTATTGGGGATAAACATTTCGTTGGTTGAAAATACCCCTATTTAATTGTTTGCCAAATCAGCAAGAAGACTGACAAAAGTAATTGGATCACCAAGAAGAATACTGATAATTGTCTTGAGAATTATTTTGAGTATTTTCAAGCACATTTACCCATCCCACTATTTCATTTCAATCAACGTGGAATAGGCAGCCCCAGATTCTTCAAAGCCAAAATATCAGTTGTTCCATTCTTGAGTTCCTCCACTATCAATTCCCTTATGCAAGAAACATGAACATTATACTTGCCACACTCAGACACATACGACCACACCTGAATTCCCGACAAATCAATTTGATTGCAAAATATGCACTTTGACTTAGTCCCACCAAGGTGAAATTTCACATGATCAGTTTGGAATTCTTTCTTGAGGTTGAGACAACAAGGGTGCAAATCCAAGTCCTTTTCAGGGCAATGATAGATGAAACCTTTGACATGTTTCCCACAAGCATTACAATATCTCTTGGTTCTTTTGCCGTAGAGTTTTGAAGGGGGTGGTTGCTCGTAGAATTTGAAAACGACGTCTTTGAAGATCTCATGGGTTGTAGTGGGCTTGATAAACATGCATTCTTTGTGAAGATCATAGTCGCAATCTTCGCATCTGTATCTCATTCCATTGTTGCTATATTCCTTGCATCCGTTGCATATGTAGCATTTTTTGTTTGGATTGTTATATAGCTTGAGCTCGTGCTTCTTGGGACAAGTGCGATTTCTCTCCATACTATTGCCAATTTCCCTGCTTTCTGATCACATATGGAGGAAAGAGTTTTGTTATTTATATACAATGTATCATTTAACGATTCATTAGTAATGATAGGATCTCGCATGCCTCAACATTTGATGTAAAAATATTTCTCATGCTATAAAATTAATGATTTATTATTATTGATTTGTACTGATAGATTAATGCTTTGCATACACAACCTTTCTAATTTTAAATTATTCATTAATTTTGTAATAATAGCTTCATATCTTATTTTATGAAACATACAAACAATATTTTGTTTCATGTCAACAGAAATAGGATCAATCATTAGTATTTTGCCTTTTTGTTCTTTACTTTTAGGGTTAGTTTGCTTTTGGTCATTAGAAAGACATCAATGTCAATTTAATCCATACCCCTTATGTACCCACTTCTGTGTGCTTATTGTCATCATCTAACTCACCAAAATGTTGATATTGCTAATGAATTGCTTACCTGTCACTCAATCACAATAATGAAAATATTTAACTGGTTTTAGAAAAATTCACAACAAAAACTTATGTGGCTTTTGTATTTTATTTTTTATTTTCTTGTTTTCTTTTAACTTTCATGACAATTTCTTGGTAACCAAACACACACACACACACACAAAAATTCAAACAAAAAATCAAATGACAAATACCAGCTTAAATTTCCTCAGAATGGAACAATTCAAAAAAAAAAAAAGAAGTGAATAAAAATACATAAGAAAAATAATTTATATTAAAAAAAAAACTTAAATATGCTATGAATTTCTATTTTTCAAAGATAGAAAAAAATATTTAACATATTTGTTACAAGAAATTGGAAGATGTCAAGAAATGACATTGTTTGAGGGGTTTGTTTCTTTTATTTGGGTTCTTAATCAATTATAGATGATTTTTGTTATGTTTTTTTTTTTTTTTTTTTTTTTTATTTTTATTTTTTTTATGACGTTTTGTCGTTTGAATAATTTTAGAATTTGCTCTACTGTAATTAGTAAAGCAAGTAAGCTGTAAGTAATTCTATGTTGTGGTTTATATGCACTAAACAACACTGGTCTAGGTGTAATTAGTAAGGATTATAATTTTGATTAGCATAAAATTTTTTGGGGGATTTCTTAAAAAAAAAAAAAATATATATATATATATATATATATATATGTGTGTGTGGAGGATCATTATGCATTGCAGTCTATAGCTTGTACAATTTTGTTTGGTATATGATTTGAAATCAAAGTTTTCTCTCCCCTACTATTTCTCAAAGGATAATAGGCCTTTCGAAAAGAGAAAAGTGAGACAGGGGAAGAAAAAAACATAACCAAAACAAATTAAATTCAAAGAATATAGAGAGAAGGGAAAAGCAAGTAGACCAAGAAGATTCAACAATGGTGGAAACTATGGCTGTTGAATCAGGCCCAATCAAAGTCGCGATCTTTGCAGATGGGTGCTCAGGAATTAGAATGAGAAAGTTTACAGAGATAAGTTTTCTTGATGGCCCAGAAGTTGGTCACTCTTGTAGCTTGTTTGGTGGGGAAGACATGGGACTGGATTGGATTTTTTAAAGGATATTACAATTATTCCCATGTTTTTGCATGGGGGAGACACTCATTCTTTAATGAAACTTATATGTTTCTTTCATTTCTATTATTTATTTTATAAACTTGCAAACCCATTAAAAAAAATTCACCACATAATTCCAATTCATTAATGTATGATCTACCCAATCTATTATTTTATGAACACCTAAACATAGTGTTAAATAGGTAAGTTTAAGATCATACCCAATACTAGTGGAAAACAAAATGTTTATTGGTATAATTTTTTTTTTTTAATACAAGTAGCAATTAAAAATCATCCCTATATTTTGTACTTGTTAAAATATTAGATTGTACAACCAATTTTGAAAATATCAGCTAATATATCTAGATTGAGTTCTAATCATACTTATTGTAACTTTAGACAATGTAACAACATCACTTGAAAATTTTTGTTGGATGTATTTTGAAATAGTAGTGGTTGGATTGCGTTTTATTTGTATGCTTTGCAAAGTTTCTAGGTGACCAATGATTGAGTTATTATTGAAAGTTCAAATAGTGTATAAAACACTATGAATGTTTAGACCCTCAAATAATAAATTACCAATTCAAGCTTAATATCAAACAATAAATGTGCGGAATATGAACATAAGCTTAATACAGAATTGATAAACTGTCTAAACCAAATAAAATCACATTCACAGTAAAAATTATGTGGCAAAGATTAAGGGAAGTGATATGCAAACACAAGAACAACACATGATGTGTTAAAGAGGAAACCGAAGTCCTCGGCGTAAAACCTCTCCACCGCCCTCCATGTGGTCAATAATCCACTAAATAATGAAGTTGTGATACATGAACAGTAGAAGATCTTCCATGCCTAATCTACCCAGTGTACCTAAGCCCTGCAAGCTTCTTGCTCCAACAAGGTTACGCCGAACCTTTGTCTTCTTTAGCTTACCGGATTCTGTTATAACCCATGGCATCAACCAATCTCAATTGGTCCCTTCCTAATTACTTCCCAAGCACAAAATAGCCTCCTCACAGATATGTGTATGGTGAGAAAAGGTTTTGGCTAATATACCTACAGTTGCGAGTCCTTTGCTGTGTGCACAATCTTGAGCTTTTCTTTACACTCTCTCACACACTACCCTTACATGATTCCCACCTAAATATAGGGTTTCTAAGTGCTAAATTACAAGCAAATTGGCACGGAATAAAGACAACAAAATGGTTGATTAAAGTCAACCTTACAGATTTTTTCCTAAAAATGCACCGTTAGTACCTACAGTTGAATGATTTTAGTCCTCGGAATTTAAAGTAATTTTTTTTAGTTTGTTAGATGATGTGATCCCAATATCATGTCAAAAGTGAAAAAGTTTCCCAGCAACAAATCATTCTCCCACTCTCACTCACAACTTTGTTCTCCATCACTCTAATCTTATTTTGTACTCAACGTGCAGAATAATCACGGCTAAAATTACCAAGGAAGCACAAGAAAATGTATAAATTTCAGACAGTGATATTTTACTCAAAATGCACCATTGGTCCCTACAGTTGAATGATTTTAGTCCCGGGAATGTAAAGTAAACGTTTTTAGTTTGTTAGAGACTAAATCCATAAAATCATTCTTAGCAACTGGGACAAACTAAAGTTTTATAGAAAATATAGTTAAACCCACTTTAAAGCCCAATGCAACATACTCAACATTTTAATGTGTAAAACTAATAAACCCACTTTATTGTTCATCAACGAAACAAAATAAACCCACTTTATGGCTGATGATGTGTTCAGGTTTGTCAAGGGTTTTTGTTTGTTCAGTATTGAATTGAAAGGGGAAAAAAAAGATATTTAGAAAGACAAAAAATAATATTTAAACGGAGTAGAGACAGAATATTAAGATAGATGTAGTTGTTGAAAAGAGTATGTACTAAAATTAGGGTGTATTTATTTCAATTGTACCTAGGCATTGATTCGATTTCTTGCATCTACAGTGTTACTTCTCCACACTCTATATATATTTGGAGAGAAATTAATTTTTGATTGGAAATAGAGGTAGAATATTGTGACTGATATAGTTGTTGTAATTAGTAGATTAGCTAAAATAACAAAAGTGGAGTTTTATTTTTATTGATAAATATAGCTAAAATTTCATTAAGCCTAATGCTAATAGGGAAATCTACATATTTTATAAGCCTACATATTAGCTTAAGTACATTAACTAATATATTAGACTAAATAAAATATTTTTTTAATAATTTTTTTCAATTTTTTATTGTATCGGCTGAAATGCCTATACTGACCGGTACGGGCCAATATAGGCGAAGGCAACCTGATACTTTTTCCAGTGCATTTTGAAGGAGCAACGGTACCGGTTTAATGGTCAGTACGATATACTTCCCCGGTACGGTATTGACTTCTTTAATACTCTTAGACACATTAGCAACTAAAAGTGACCACTTAAATCTCATAAATTAAAATTAGGACTAACATAGTATTTTTGTAATTAAAAAAAATAAATAAAAAGAGATAAACTAAAACTACAAACCACAAAGGTACCCCCAAATAATAAAAATCTTGTATAATATATTTTATACTAATTTAGTGTGTACATGTGCTTTTAAAAAAAAATAAAAATTAACTATGTAACAATACAAAATAAATTAGAAAAATATTTCTAAAAGACTAAAACAATTTATGTTTGTTTTCTTCTCAAAAAAAAAAAAAAAATGTTTAGGCTGACTAAACAATATCCTGTCAAAAGTGAACGAGTTTCCCATCAACAAATCATTCTCTCACTCCACCCACAACTTCATTCTCCGCCACCCAAATCCTATTTTATAGACAACGTGCAGAATAATCACAGCTAAGATCATCAAGGAAGCACAAGAACATGTACAAATTTCAGCCATTGATATTTTCCTCAAAATGCACCGTTAGTCCCTATAGTTGAATGATTTTAGTCCTTGGAATTTAAAGTAATTGCTTTTAGTTTGTTAGATGATGTGATCCCAATATCATGTCATAAGTGAACGAGTTTCCCAACAACAAATCATTCTCTCACTCTCACTCACAACTTTGTTCTCCATCACTCTAATCCTATTTATAGTCAACGTGCAGAATAATCACGGCTAAAATCACCAAGGAAGCACAAGAAAATGTACAAATTTCAGACAGTGATATTTTTCTCAAAATGCCCCATTAGTCCCTACAATGGAATGATTTTAGTCCCTGGAATTTAAAGTAATCGTTTTTAGTTTGTTAGAGACTAAATCCATAAAATCATTCTTAGCAACCTGGACAAACTAACGTTTTATTGAAAATATAGCTAAACCCACTTTAAAGCCCAATGCAACATGCTCAACATTTTAACGTGTGAAACTAATAAATGAATTGAAACTCAATACCTTTATGAGTTATTGTTCATCAACAAATCAAAATAAACCCACTTTATGGCTGATGATGTGTTTAGGTTTGTCAAGGGTTTGTGTTTGTTCAGTATTGAATTGAAAGGGAAAAAAAATATTTAAAAACACAAAAAAAAAATATATATATATATATATATATATATATATATATATATATTTAAACGGAGTAGAGATAGAATATTAAGATAGATGTAGTTGTTGAAAATAGTATGTATTAAAATTAGGGTATTTTTTGGTGATTTAAAATAAGATAGCAAATATAAATTAGAAGAATTTATGTATTTTGGTGATTTAAAAAATAAAAGCAAAGAATAATACCACAAATACACGCCAATTAATTAATATTTTATATAATATCTATAGTATTATTTAAGCGGCTTCCCTTATTGGGGATAAACATTTCGTTGGTTCAAAATACCCCTAAACCATAAGTTTAAGCGAAGAAAAAACTGAAGGATAACCCTCATTCATGGCAAAGAATAATTTTATTATACTTTGCAGAATTTATAGACATGTAATAAAATTTGATTTAGTAAAAACTTTGTTGCAACCATTTAACATTGGTTTATTTCGCCAATGAATTTTGTAGAATTTTTAATGTTATTATTTGTGAAATCTTGATATTGAATTATAATAGTGAGTTTAATTTAGGCATATGCCTTTTTTTTTGTTAATTTATATATTTATGTTATAATTTCTCAAACTTATATATATATATATATATAAATATATATTTTAGGTTTTTTTTTATTTGACCATGTGGTTTGACTGTTAACCCATTGATTGAACCAGTGACCCAATGACTCAACTCATAAACCAGGTGAAGCTCTGATCTGGGTTTAATAACTATGATTGAAACCACTCACTCACTTAACGTACATCAAATCCTTCTTCTATCTATACTTTTAATAAAAGGATTTCTTGTTTGGGTTGCAACATTTTGCGCACTAAAATACCCTCACAGGTTAGAAGTCTTCATCTTCTGCTTTATTCTATTTATTTATTAATGCTTATGAATTGATTGTTGAATGTTGGTTGGAGTCAGAAGGCTTTAGGCAATAAGTCCTCTCAAATTCTTTTGAGATGATATTATTCAAGTACTTATTTATTCTTTTCTTGAAATGTCGCTAATCACATTCATTTTTACATTGTTTGCAAATTTTTTTGTAGTAAAATTTGTTATAACTTTAGCATTTCAAAAAAAAAAAAAAAAAACGTATTACAAAATAAAA
Source organism: Quercus wislizeni (assembly GCA_023055345.1). Lineage (NCBI taxonomy): Eukaryota > Viridiplantae > Streptophyta > Magnoliopsida > Fagales > Fagaceae > Quercus > Quercus wislizeni. Next base: position 1,923,920 of record JALGQJ010000017.1, on the reverse strand, counting down.
AGAATAGAATTTTCTTATATAAAAATATCCTATTAAACACTAGTTAAATATTATTTAAGTGGTTTCCTCCAAAAAAAAAAAAAATATTTAAGTGATAATAAAAAGGCCACATTTAAATATATTGCCTTAGGCCTCCAATTTTGTTGGGCCACCTTTGGGTCTTGCTTTTGCTTTGTTTTCTTTGTTCATGCTTTCAAATTATAAGAACAAATATTTTGGTGTATACGAGTTGTTAATCTATCTATTTTTCCCTATGAATGACGTTTAACAACTTGCTTTTGAATCTATTAACGTTTGTTGAGTCCGTTTGTTTAGGCTTTCGTGCAGCCTAAACATGCATTTTTAAACCAATTTGTGTTTTTAAAGAAGCATAAAATGCTGTTTCAAATACAAGAGAGTCTAGCTTTTTTACAAATGCCCCTTTTTAAGGTTTCTACAACCACTTAAACTAATGGACTCGTTAATCAATTAGGCAATAAAATGAGGTTTAATTCTCATAAAATGAACTATCTTGTGAATACAATTTAGGAGCCATTCATTGTTTTTTCATGTCACTAATCCAATATTTTGAAACGTTGTTTTGGTGTAGAGTGCAGAAATATTGGGCGTCACATAATTTTGAATCATGTGAGTTAAATTCCAAACTAGGTAGGATTGGGACCTGTTTGAGAAACTACTAGTAACCCCTCCTACCACTTTTGCTAAGTAGAGCAGGCAGATATTATTTTACATGGTCATTTTGGTTATTAGAATAAGTACGCATATGAGAATACATGTGATCAATATTGACTAGATTCATAATGGCCTCAAAAATTTGAAACTAAATCTTTATTCTTGTTGTGGTATAAAAACTACAATGTATCTCATGAAATTCACATTATTTGCATGATGCATCACATTAATTTCCTGTTTGGGTATGACTTTTTAGGGTCATGTGGCTTTCTTTGATAAGATTCATATCAAGCTAATTTCAATCCGTCGGACTAATACGTGGGGATGTACATCATTTACTATACAAAATTGATGCACATAAATTTTGTATGAATTTATTCTATTCATTTTATAATATTAATTTTTGATCATATTAAAATAATGCAAACACTGAGAATAAAGAAGACATTGTAATCTTACGGTTAAATTCTCAAAATATAGATATAGTAAAAAGATATTAGATTGTATAATATTACTTAGAATTACACCGAATATAGCCGTAATCTAGAAATACATTCTCATATGACAATTGATAGAATATAAATACAATACCACCATTATCTATTTAATTGTTAGCCAAATCAGCAAGAAGACTGACAAAAGTAATTGGATCACCAAGAAGAATACTGATAATTGTCTTGAGAAATATTTTGAGTATTTTCAAGCACATTTTACCCTTTCCACCATTTCTTTTCAATCGCTGTTGAATAGGCAGCCCCAAATTCTTCAAAGCCAAAATATCAGTTGTTCCATTCTCCAATTCCTCAACTATTAGTTCCCTTATGCAAGAAACATGAACATTATACTTGCCACACTCGGACACGTATGACCACACCTCAATTCCCGATGACTCAATTTGATTGCAAAATATGCACTTTGACTTAGTCCCACCAAGGTGAAATTTCACTTGATCAATTTGGAATTCTTTCATGAGGTTGAGACAACAGGGGTGCAAATCCAAGTCCTTTTCAGGGCAATGGTAGATGAAACCTTTGACATGTTTCCCACAAGCATTACAATATCTCTTGGTTCTTTTGCCGTAGAGTTCTGAAGGGGGTGGTTGCTCGTAGAATTTGAAAACAAAGTCTTTGAAGATCTCGTGGGTTGTGATGGGCTTGCTAAACATGCAATCTTTGTGAAGATCATAGTCGCAATCTTCACATCTGTATCTCACTACATTGCTGCCATATTCCTTGCAACCGTTGCATATGTAGCATTTTTTGTTTGGATTGTTATATAGCTTGAGCTCATGCTTCTTGGGACAAGTGCGATTTCTCTCCATACTACTGCTTATCTTTTTTTTGAGAAACACTACTACTGCTTATCTGCACCAAAGATGCCGTATATAATTCCTTTATATACATAGTGTTGGAATATTTTTATAAATATGTCAATATTATTATTATTAAATGTTGATAGAAGTGTGTTAATAGATATCGGATTCTTTCTTTGATGTCTTTCCTATTTTGAGTTGGCCAAATTAATGCATATTGATTAGCAAACCTTTCCAAACGTTGGTGCACCTGATTTACTTCCTTACTAAGTATTTTCTTTCAAAACTTAAACGTTTTCTGAATTGCTAATCTGATATGTTTCTTTCAGCATGATCAGGAAGAGAAGTGCATTCTTCACCCTGAAACAATGGCTTCCTCGTTGGTGCCCTGTTTAAATATTTTACTTTACTCAGTATTCTAGCTGATATGGCTAACAATTAAATAGATAATGGTGGTATTGTATTTATATTTTATCAATTGTCATATGGGCATGTATTTCTAGATTAAGGTTATATTAGGTGTAATTTTAAGTAATATTATACAATCTAATAACTTTTTCCTATATTCATATTTTGAGAATTTAACCATTAGATTACAATGTCTTATTCTATTCTCAATGTTTGCATAATTTTAATATGATCAAAACTTAATATCATAAAATGAATAGAACAAAGTCATACAAAATTTATGTGCTTCAATTTTGTATAGTCAATGATGTACATCCCCACGTATTAGTCCAATGGATAGAAATTAGCGTGATATGAATGTTATCAAATAAAGCCATGTGACCCTAAAATGTCATACACAAACAGGCAATTGATGCGATGCATCATGCAATTAATGTGAATTTCATGAGATACATGGTAGTTTTTATAGCACAACAAGAATAAAGATTTGGTTTCAAAATTTTGAAGCCATTATGAATCTAGTCAAGATTGGTCACATGTATTCTCATATGCGTACTTATTCTAATGACCAAAATGATCATGTCAAATAATATCTGCCTGCTCTACTTAGCAAAAGTGGTAGGAGAGGTTACTAGTAGTTTCTCAAGGAGGACATGCATAGTTTAAGCCAAATCTAGTTCAAACAGGTCCCAATCCTACCTACTTTGGAATTTAACTCACATGATTCAAAATTATGTGACGCCCAATATTTCTCCACTCTACACCAAAACAATGTTTCAAAATATAGGATTAGTGACATGCAAATCAATGAATGGCTCCAAAATTGTATTCACAAGATAGTTCATTTTTTAAGAATTAAACCTCATTTTATTGCCTAATTGATTAACGAGTCCATTAGTTTAAGTGGTTGTAGAAACCTTAAAAGGTGGCATTTGTAAAAAGGCTAGACTCTCTCGTATTTGAAACAGCATTTTGTGCTTCCTTAAAAACACAAATTGGTTTAAAAATGCATGTTTAGGCTGCACAAAAGCCTAAACAAACGCAGTCAACAAAGATTAATACATTCAAAAGCAAGTTGTTAAACATCATTCATAGGGAAAAATTGATAGATTAACAACTCGTATACACCAAAATATTTGTTCTTATAATTTGAAAGTATGAACAAAGAAAACAAAGCAAAATCAAGATAGAGGGGCGGCCCAACAAAATTGAAGGCCTAAGGCGATATATTTAAATGTGGCCTTTTTATTATCACTTAAAAAAAAAAAGTTGAGGAACCTACTTAAATAATATTTAACTAGTGTTTGATATCAAAATTTTTATATAAGAAAATTCTTTTTATTTTGTAATACAATTTTTATTTTTATTTTTATTTTTATTTTTTTGTTGTTGTTGGAAAATGCTAAAGCTATAACAAATTTTACTTCAAAAATATTTGCAAACAATGTAACAATGAATGTAATTAGTGACACTTCAAAAAGATAATAAACAAGTATTTGAATAATATAATCTCAAAAGAATTTGAGAGGACTTATTGCCTAAAACCTTCTAACTCCAACTAGAAACCTTAAGTGCACGAAAAATACAATCCCCCCTTGCTAGTAAGTGCAAGATTCCAATGCCTAACAAGAATAAATATAAAACGGTTTAGAGATTGAAAGACATCAAATAACAGATTGAAGAGAATAAATGTTGAAAAAACAAGAATAAAATAATTTAGAGAAGTGGAAGCAAGAAAAAAAAAAAAAAAAAAAGGGTGACACAGTTCGGCCTATTAGCCTACATCCATAGAATAAAACCATAGGGGTCACATCTTTATTGGATTCTTAGTTTTTTATTACAATGACCCTTAGTGGGGCATATACAAGAGCTAGGGTTAGCTCCAAATGGGCTTACAATATATTGGGCCTCTTGGGCCATTACATTAACATAAACCCAATATCTTTAACAATATATATATATATATATATATATATATATATATATATATATATTGTGATTAGCAAATCAAGGCGGTTTTTTTCTTTCAATTAACAATCGCCTACAGGGCTATAAAAAAAATAATCAATCTATGGACCAATTAGATATTGAAGGCCCTTAGGTAATGGGTCCATAAATTGGTCCATAAATATCAAATCCTTTGTCAATATAAGAAACCCAATAGAGCTGCAACGACTACAGCAATTGATGATATGGTAATGACTACTATCTTTGTTGTTTTCTTTTCCCCAGCTCCTGTTGCTCACCGATCATCATATAATATAACATTAGTATGCTTAAAATTACTTAAGTCCACAAATCTTTTTTTTTTTTTTTTTTTTTTGAGAAACAAACACACACAAGAGAGAGGGAAAGAGATTCTAACACAAACTGTAATAGTCTAAACAGATAAGCCAAATCAAATCTATTAGCAACCCTTATTATCATCCTTATCAACTAGCAGAGACAATGGATTAAGGATTTAATGAAGGTCCTTAGTATCACATGGGGAATGATTCGCTAGATAAATGTAATGCAACTCTACAAGTATTGAAGTAAACATGAGGAAAACTTCTACAAGTTATAGACTAAAACATTCAACGTTTTTTAACTTTAATGGATGTTAAACTAGCTTAAATTCCCAAATATACCCTATCTTCTCTAAAACTGCTATTATCCTTAGTCCTCTGTTTAAAATTTGTTTCCCCTCTAATCAGGCCTTTCTTAAATAATTTTTAAATTTATAAAATCTTATCTGGTTCGATTTTTTTTTGCGATGAAAAATGGTTTAAAAGAAAAAATCAGAGCATCTAATACTAATATATAATATCGAATGAGATAAGATTTAGTAAATTTATAAATTATTTAAGAAAGGCCTAATTAAGGTAAAATAAAATAAAAATCTGAGCATCTAATACTAATATATAATATCAATAAGATATTGAAATTTTCATTCAAATGATAAAAGAATTAGATTAATTTATTAAATTCAAACTTTAAAAATTTTGAGTTATCTATATATATAATAAAAGGTAAAACTGAGAGAAACTTAAATTAAAATTCTAAATTAGAGATTCGATTTTGTACCATGTGTCCTAAATTATTTATTTTTATAAAGAGTTTTATTTCTTAATTTTAGAATCAAATGTAGGGCCACATCATAAATATTCATCCAAGTGAGTTATTAAGTACAAAAACCAAAGAAACTAGAATAAATGAATTGTAAAAAAACAAAGTGCTTCACAATAAATAAATAAAGGACAATTTACATTTTATACCTAATAATATCCTTACAAAATTTTTTAAAGAGTTAACCAAATATAAAAATGACTATCAATAGTATTTAAATTATATATATATATATAGGAATTATATTATGCATTTTATTGTATATCTTTAAGTATATCCATGCATATGCATAGGCTTACAAGCTAGTATGTAATAATTAAACAATTCAATAAGCCCAAAATATTGAGCAGTAGATTTCTATGAAAATACCAAATCTATATGACTTACCGTTACCAGACGGCAGCTGTGGTGCTGGAGGCACAGATTAGGGCAGTGGTGGAGGTTGGAACAGCATTGCTATTGGTTGGTCCATGAAACGTTGGTTCTCATACCTCATATTGTAACTTGGGGCTAAGATTCACCACCCTATTTTGGCTTGGCAACAAGTTTTGGCTATATCCATCAAGCCAGTTAAGCACTAAACACATGAACCACCATCGATATCTCTAGTACACTGCACCAACCCATAACTTGTCACGGACTGTCCACTCAATATCATTGTCTGATTATCAGTGTCATACAACTTCTCCACTACATTGAAACTTTATTTGAGAATCGAACAAAGTAAGTGAGTGAAAATCAGGTTGGTTAACAGTATTCTAGCCAATAAACGCTGGTGACCACGATGCCACTCCAAAGAAATTAACATTGGAATACCTCAACATGCATTTATCGTACCACATAATTGCAAATTTATTAGATGCACACCGAGTTGTGATATCTTGGCTCGCATAGCAAAATATTTTCAGTTTTAGTAAAATAAACAGATCCTAACGGTCCTTTATTTTGTTGAAACTGAAAGTTTTTTGCTAAAAGTAATATAGATAAAGGTAAAAGTTAGCTAAAATAGTAGAGTGGGATCTAGGAATAGTAACAAAAAGTGTGGTAAGGTCTATGAATAGTAGCAAAAATAAGTTAAATAGTAATAAACTCACTTTTTAAGTTGGAGCCAAAAACACACTAAAAATGGGTTGAGCTTTGACCCAACGCATAAAAAAAAAAAGTGTTCCCCCCCCCCCCCCAAAAAAAAAAGAAAAAGAAAAAATCTGACCTTAGATATCATTTTTTTGAAGAATAAAGTGAATTTTTTGAAAAAAAAAATTCTAGCGAATACTCCCTCTGTCTCATTTTGTTTGTCCTCTATTCCATTTTGAAATATCCCAAAATATTGTCCTATTTCTAAAAATAAAAGTCATTAATTTACTAATGTTCCTATTATACCCTTATTAATTTACTAATTCAATTTTTAAATTTATTTAAGGATAGTTTTGAAAACTTATACATTTTTAAAAGATGGACAAGACAATAAATGATGTTCTCTTAAAAAGTTTGACTTTTCAAACAGAACAAACAAAGTGGGACGGAGGGAGCAACTCACAATACCTTGCTTCTTGGAAATGTAAAACGGGCATTAAAAGGAAGAGACTTATTATTGTTGTTGTTGCTATCCTTTCAAATTGAATTATGCTTATGCCACAACTTACTCACGTTGCAAGTTGTGAATTGTAGAGAGGTAATGGTGGGTCCATGTAGGGGTCACCTCTCTACCACTCACAACTCGCCACGTGGGCGAGTCGAGCGAGTTGTGGCACAAGTTGTCCCACTTTATGTGGCACTAGAATAGCTCTTTTAAATTAGTGTTGATATGTTATGGGATGTAACTTATAAAATTTTGGTTTAGAATTGCCATGTTCTTTGACTAAAATGTGATTTATTTTAATTTCTTGAAATTCAGTGGCTTTTTCAAGCTTGTATCTACTATCTACTGATATGATGATGAAATGTTTTGAAAACTAATATTTTATTAGGGCTCATTCTCATCCAAATAAGGGATATTCATGAATCAGTGTCAATGAAATTGTAACAAGAAATGAACAAATTTTTGGCTCATTGTTAAAACTTTCAAAAAATTCAATAGAAACATAAAATTCAAGAATAAAATTTTATAAATTCTAAAAAAAATAAGTGCATTTTTGGCTCATTGTTAAAACTTTCAAAAAATTCAATAGAAACATAAAATTCAAGAATAAAATTTTATAAATTCTAAAAAAAATAAGTGCATGCACTATTATTATGAGTTGTAACCACATACAAATAAAATTGTTAAACTCAAATCAATTGGGACAAGTATAATTCTGGTTAGAAATGCTGGAATTTGTATTATTTTATTATCAGTGAACAAGTATAATTTATTGATCTGAGCTCTTTTTTGACATGAGTAAATCTAAGTTAATGTATTTCACATCAAATAATTTTCTGCATGACTTACCAAGTGGCAAATATATGTTTTCCAAAAAAAAAAAAAAAAAACTTTTATATGAAAATATATGGGTCAACTTGAAACTAGCCCATAATCTAATTGACTCAACTTGTTTCTAAATCGTTTAAATTAATGAGGTACAAAGAGTTTTTTTTTTTTTTTTTACTCTTCAATAATTACCATGAGCGGTTTGAACCTTAGATTTCATGAAATCACCAAAAATTACAAACTAATTGAGTTATAAAATTCTTGACAAAAATTTTACTTTTTTTATTTAATTAGATAAAGGTATAGAGATACCTTTCCCAACTTACTTTGAATTTCGTACTATCAACGATTAACAAATAAGAAGTCGTAAAATAGGGATAAGAGTAAACCGCTATTATTGTTTGTGCCTAGACCAATAGGTTTCTCATGATTTGAATATTTTCTTAAAAAAAATTTATTGGGACACGCTTTGAATACTTGATCTTATCTACTAAATTAAAAAAAAAAACAAAAATGCTAGTCTAATCTCCTAGATATACTAATAAAGGTAGATGGAGGATTACCTTTGAATATTTGCGGTAGACTAATAAAGGATAAGCCACGATAGCGAAAGGTAATTTCCTCGTTAGAGAAAGGTATTTTTATGGAGGAGGATTACTAATCCTATGTCTTTTTTTTTTTTTTTTTTTTAATGATTTGGTGAAATATAAAGTGAAGCTTCTTTCTCAAAAAAAAAAAAAAGTGAAGCATTAAATTTTAGTAATTTTTATGTATTTCTGGTACATGGTAAATGATGCTCCCTTCTTTCATATTCATGATGAAGTTCACTTATTAAATTCACAATTAGGAGCACCATTTGCCATATTCCAAGAATAACTAAGTATTTTTCATATAAAATAGAAGATTTGTATTCGAATTTACAAGGTAAAAAGATAAATTAATTTTTTTAATGCATTTTTAGTAGTAATTTGATCATTTGCATTTGAAATTAATATCTACTCACAAACAGTTAGGATCGGTGACAACCAAAACATTATTGTGAAAATTTGATTTTAGGAGAATTGAACTTTAGGCATTGGGCTACAGATTTATGATTCTAATGATTGAGTGTCTGTTGTGCATGCAAAGTTTCAAGGTGAGAGCAATGCAATCAGTTGATGAAGCCCAAGATAATGGATTCCTATTGAGCATTGTGAGCCCACAGTCAAACCTGGCTTCCAAACGGTAGAGTCAAGAGGAAAAGACTTTTTTGCTCAATATGTCTTCTGCTTGGATTTAATACAAATAAGAGAACTAATAAACAAGATCACCAAAATTTACATGTTGATGATATTTAAATACTTAATCTTATACAATTCAAACTTGTTCACTAAGACTATTAACATCATCACAAAAGAACAAAAAAACACAATTTCCTATATAATAACAACATGGCAATGTGGGTTCCAGTTAGCTCAACTAGTAAAGTCTCTGATAGTAGTATAAGAAATCTGAGGTTTAATCTCTGCCTACACCAAAAACCCGATTGATCTCTTGGTCTGATAATAATGAGCTATCATCAGGAGTGGATGTCATAGGTTGAAATTATCTAAAAAACAAAACAACATGGCAATCACTATTCAAAATTTCTTAATTTATGGACAAAGATGCTTACATGGTACTCTACTTAATTTGCAAAAGAAAAACAAAATTACAGTTACAACTCTATCACATTCAAAGCATGGAAATAACAAGACATGAGGCTAGGACTAAGTTACATTTTCCTTTGGTTTCTCAACAACCAAACACGTAATGGTATTCATAATTCATTATAACTGATAAATCAACCTAACAAAAATTACAATATTCTCATAACCTAATTCATTCTAAAATTTCAATAGAAGCATTCTCAATCCACTATTCAAAATTACCCATAGTCCAAACATTATCAATCCACTCAAATCTTAATACGTTAAATGTTAATCATAGGGATGTCAAATGGGTGGGTTGGGGTGAACATAATTGGGTTGGGTATATAAAACCCATCTATCCATTAAAACTCATTTAACTAATTACTTCTAACCTAAACTCAACCCAACCCAATTATTATGGGTAAACCTCAACCCACCCAATTACCCAATTATTAAAATTACCAAAATGCCCCTAAAATGAAAATGACCAAAGTACTCTAAAATATTCAAAAATGATCAAAATACCTCAAACCCTAAAAAATTACCAAAATACCCCTAAAACCCAAAAAATGATAAAAATACTCTCAAAACCTAAGAAAATGACCAAAATACCCCAAAATCCAAAAAATGACCAAAATAACCCCCCAAACCTACAAAATAACCAAAATACCCCCAAAGCCCAAAAAATTACCAAAATACCCCTGAAACAAAAAAAAAAGACCAAAACACCCCAAAACCTACAAAATGACCAAAATACCCCCAAACCTAAAAATTACCAAAATACCCCCCAAAACTCATTAAATAACCAAAATTCCGTCAAAACCTAAAAATTACAAAATACCCCCAAAACCCAAAAAAAAGACCAAAATAACCCCGAAACCTACAAAATGACCAAACTACCTCCAAAACCTAAAAAAATACCAAAATACCCCCAAAACCCAAAAAATGATAAAAATGCCCTTGAAACCTAAAAAATTACCAAAATACCCCTTGATGATACTAGAAAAAGTCCCAACTCCAAAGTCGTCCATGATAGGTCGTCCTGATCCATAACGTTAGCCCGTGAAAGTCAAGACAAGGAAAACTTGTCCTGAGCGAAACAAGTAGGACAAGATTTAGGATAATCTCGTCCTGAGCATAATATCGTCCTGAGTAAACTGAATAGTCAACATTACTGTTTCAACACAGGGCATCACATCTCACTCCGTAATCGACAAAATTGATGGGAACCGTTGCCAACGACGGTTAAATTAATTAGGCCAAACGATGCGGTATCAAAAACAGTTAGAGGTTACTTCCGAAATCGTCGACTTTCATGAAGGGAGATGATTGTTTCGTGGGTGTGCTATAAAGGCATTGATCTACGAAGAAGGTAACCATTCAGAGACTTCCTTTCATTTTCCTTAACGAGAAACCACAAAGATACTAACTTTGCCATCGGAGGATTCTTGGCCGGCCTCCACCGGTCTCCTCTGACTTTATTGTTCTTTTTCAGGATTCACTAGCGACCCTTTGATAATATCGAAAACAGTTCAGCCCACTGATAATCGAAGCATCATCACCCCTAAAACCAAAAAAAAATACCAAAATACCCCCAAAACCCAAAAAATGATAAAAATACCCTCAAAACCTAAAAAATTACCAAAATACCCCTGAAACCTAAAAATTACCAAAATACCTCCAAAACCTTAAAAAAAGGCCAAAATAACCTTGAAGCCTAAAATTGACTAAAATAACCTCAAAACCTAAAAATTACCAAAATACCCCCAAAACCTAAAAAATGGCTAAAATAACTTGAAGCCTAAAAATTGACCAAAATAACCTAGAAACCTAAAAATGACCAAAATGCCCCCCTAAACCTAAAAAATGACCAAATTACCCCCTAAACTTAAAAAATAATTGAAATACCCTCAAAACCTAAAAAATAATTGAAATACCGCTGAAACCTAAAAAATTACCAAAATACCCCTGAAACCTAAATATGACCAAAATAACCCCTAAACTTTAAAATGCCCAAATTATTCTCGAAACCTAAAAAATTATCAAAATACCCCGAAACTTATAAAATGACAAAAATGCCCTTTAAACCTGTAAGTCGATAAAAACACACCCTAAACCTAAAAAATTACCAAAATCCCCTCTAAATCTAAAAAATGACCAAAATACTCCCTAAAGATAAAAAATGACCAAAATACCCCCTAAACCTAAAAAATGACTAAAAGACCTCCAAAACCTAAAACCTAAAGAAGAATGACTGAAATGTCCCCAAAACCTAAAAGTGATTAAAAGACCTGCAAAACCTAGAAAATTACCAAAATAGCCCCAAAATCTAAAAATTAACAAAACACCCCTCAAACCTAAAAAATTAATGACATTCCCTCAAAACCTACAAAATGACTGAAATACTCTTAGAACCTTTAATTTAATGAAAATACCCGCGAAGCATCCAAAATACCCCAAACCCCTATTTTGGTAATTTTAGAGGCTTTAGGTGTATTTTGTTCATCTTATAGGATTAGTGGTATGTTGGTCATTTTAGATATTTTGAGGGATATTTTGGTCGTTTTATAGGTTTAGAGCTATTTTGGTTGTTTTAGAGGTTTCAGGGTATTTTTGGTAATTTTAGAGGTTTCAGGTTGTTTGTGGCCATTTTAGAGGTTTTAGGTTTATGAGGTTTAAGGCATAAAAAGGTACACTTAAAGAAAAATAAAGCATGAGAGCACCATTGGTTATCCATGTCATTTGAATTAAAACTATGGTCCTATGAGCATGTTGTCTTTTGTGTGGATTCTACTTTCCCGACTAATAAATTGGTGACCTAAGTTTGAGATTAAGTGATCAAATTCACTATTTTCTAATAGTTTAAATTTTAAGAATAATCATTAACTTATCATGGTATTAAAGCAGAAAGTTCTAAATTCGAACCCTACCTCTGGCCAAAATTTTCTTTTACACCTTTCGGCCAAAATTTGGTTTTACCCCTTTCGGCCAAACTTTTTAGCAAAATGCTCCCTGTCTGAAATTATTTAAAGATATGCCCCTATTTTGAAACTCGATTTTTAGAAAATCGAGTTTCAATGTAAAACTCAATTTTTGGACAATCAAGTTATAGCGAAATTAAACTTTAAAAAAAAAAAAAAAAAAAAAAAATTGGTGCAACTCGAGTGCCATAAACTCAAGTTCCATTCAAGGAATGAGCTCAAGTTCCACTTGAATATTTTCAAGGAACTTGAGTTCCACAATTTTTTTTTTTTTTTAAGTTTAATTCCGCTATAACTCGATTTTCTAAAAATCGAGTTTTACATTGAAACTCGATTTAGAAAATCGAGTTTCAAAATAAAGGCAAATCCTAAATAGTTTTAGACAAGGGGCATTTTCTTGGAAAGTTTGGCTGAAAGGGTATTTTGCCATTTTGGCCACCCTACCTCTACCTCGCTTTCCATTTAATAAAATTTTCATGTGTTAAGCTCTGCTTAATAAAGGTAGTTTAGACCCATGAAGATCAATGTTAAATTAAATGATTAATTTTTTTATATATAAATTTATTATAAAAAATGTTTTTGGATAATGATTTTCATTTGTAAATGTGTCAATCTTTTGTTTGTTGTTATTCATTTTCAGAAATATAAAAGGATCTACCTGAATGAAATTACTCCCTCTTAAGGAAGAATTAAGTTACTATTTAGGGGTTAGATACACCCCTAGCTACTACTTTCTTTCTTTTTTTCCCTGGATGCACTGGTAGGGATATGAGCAACAAAATAAATCATAAGTAGATGGTTCTTCAAAGAGTAGGTACTATTATGGTCATATCTAAACAAGACCTTCCACATTGGTCATCCAAACCCTTTTAAAATGAGTTCTATTCCAAAACCCTATTATAATTCAATAGCTTCAAAATCCAAACCAAACCAACCAGTTATCTGAGAACCAATGCCCAGACTGATCCAATCCAAGAACCAAAACAAGGAAATTAAACTTTTGTAAAGAACCAATCAAAACCAGTGAAATAGGTAACATTGGTGAGCCATAACCAACTTTGACCAATCATTTTATTAATATATTTTTACTATTTCTATAATAATAAAAAATTTTAACAAACAAAGTAAATCATTCATTTAAGTTAAGATTTTTTTTTTTTCCTGAAATTTTAAGTTAAGAATATTAGACCAAATAAAAGAATATTAGACCCAATAAAAGTTAGCCAATGCATTCAATAGTTCAAGGAATATGCTATTTACAGAGGAAAAAGTACAAGATCTTCCTTTATTTTTCTGACGTAGCACCCTGTGATACTGCTTACAAAGACCTCTCCCTTATTTATAGAGCTAGAATAATAGTATCTTCTTTACTATGATACTTGCCATACTTATTTAAAAACATAATTTAATGAGTCATGTAATTTTCTACGCATGGATGGCTTTATGAATGAAAGAGTTTACTTCCAAATTGGTTTGGAAGTCCTTCAACCTAATACATGGTGATTAATAAATTATTATTCACTTATACTTTTAATCATATGACTTATTTAATAAGGCATGCACTTGTTTAAATAATTTAATAGGACATGTGATTTAATAATTGTTTATGGTTTTATGAAATATGAACCGTCATCTTATGAGTTGGTGGAAATTTCTTCGATTGGGTTTGTATGAAAACTTTGTCCTTTCATGAATAGTAACATAATGAGTTGAAAGAAACATTTGTCCTTCTTCATTATGAGACTTGTACATTTTTTTAATTATTTATACCCTATTATTTATTATGCCATCACAATTAAACTTCTAAACGAACTTCAGACCTCAAAACCTTGAACATCCTTCCTTTTTAGATGGTTGGCTTTTAAACAATGATTATAACAACAAACGATTTTACTAGCAGAAACTAGGAATTAATTAATTGAGTATCCCTCTTCTAAAAAAATTGTCTATTCCCACTTCTATGCACCTTGATCCATGTGGGAATGAATTTGCACATATTTCTTAGGCCCATCATATGTGACACAGACTGCAGGTCACATTGCTATATTGCACGCATGGGATGATGGGACCTTTTATTTGCAATGGGCCTCTTACCTCGAAATTGAGGAGTGAGATTAGATGGGGATTTCCTCTGATATATTATGGCCCAATAAATTATTAACATGGAATTAAAACTCCTTATTTTTGTGGGTTTCAATTAACTTAATTGGTAAAATTTCTTATTATTGAATTAGAAATTTGAGGTTTAAATCTTGTCTACATTAAAATAGATTGATAGCTTGGCATAATGATAAAAAAAAAAAAAAATCACTATGAAGAAGACACTGTAAGTTGAAATTTCATCATTTCTATTATAATAATAAAAAGCCTATTATCTTTTTGAGAGAGAGACTTCTATGTTAAAATAATATAAAACACTTGAAATAATTTAGGGCCCAATATATGGACCTCTAAAAGAGTAGTACCCCAGTAGTGACAAGTAGACTTGCTCCCAAGTTATATGGACCGTAGATAATTTTGGGCTTGTTTGTGAGGACGGAGCATAGCTAAAAAGTTAGTCCATATTTGTTAAAAACTACTAGCAAATATTAAATGCTCAGGCTTTAGTGGACATTATTAGCACTCGCTGTGATCATTCCCATCCATATAATGCTCTTGTTGTTGATTGCAGGTCCCTCCTCCAGTATTTTAAGGAAGCCCACATTAATTACATATACCGTGAGGAGAATCATTGCACGGACATTTTGGCCAAAGGAGGATTGCATAATTTCAGTTCCTTTGTTTTACATTCTAGTCATCCTTCTTATATTTTGTACTAGCTTTTAGCTGACGCTTGAGGTGTTTTGCATTTTCCGGTTTACCCCAAAAAAAAAAAAAAAAAAAAACTTAAAGAGAGAAAGAGATAAAACTAGTGGTGGAGCCAAGATTTTGGTTTAAAAGGGGCAAAATTGAAAGACAATATTTAAAGTGAAATTAATCTAAATAATATTAATAGATAATAATAACAAAATAAATAAACAATTATAAGAAAATAAATATATTTCATATCATTAAAATAAATAAATAAAAATAACCAATTTATAGTTACTACAAAATTTACAACAAAAAGTTTATAAATTGATGAGGTAAAAATGTGATTAGTGTTACTTAAACAATATAATGAATAGATGTTTAGAATTATTTTTTGTGATTGATGACGTGTCAATTTGTAAGATATAAGTAGTACAATTTGTAATATCTTTAGTATCACTCAACAATAAAATACTGTAAAAAACAATATAATGAATAGATGTTTAGAATTATTTTTTGTGATTGGTAACGTGCCAATTTGTAAGATATAAGTAATAAAATTTGTAACTTCTTTAGCATCACTCAATAATAAAATACTGTGAAAATTGTAAAAATAATGATAGAAAAGAACAAAGAAAACAATTGCGAAATTGGTGTCAAACGTGGTGCAAGACAAAAGCTACATACAAGAACAGTGAAATAGGTGAAAATGTGACATGGTTTGATATTTGCGAAAACTATTTTTTACTTTCTTTTTTCTATCAAAGTCACTTTCAAGTTTCAACCAAGTGGGAGTCTTTTTTTTGTTTTTTCTCTATGCCAGTGAGTAATTATTTAAGGTTACATGGACAAGAAAATTTTAGGAGGAGTCAGAGGGGGCAGGTGCCCCCCCTCGCCCCCCTTTAGTGACATAAAATTGTTGTAGTAAAAATATTTTAAAAAAATTGTCCTAACTTCACGTATATGATTCATTCAAAATTCATGACTATGTAAATAATACAATTCCTTCTCAAAAAAAAAAAAAAAAAAAAAGTAAATAATACAATCCATGTTTATTAAAATAAAAAAATAAAAAAATTCAACAACATTGTCCACGTGCATTCATTTTCCTTAACATGGAAGGCATACCATTTTTAGAGATCATCAACTCTATCTTGTACTCACTCGTCTCTCACACACAAAACCCACATTAACTGCAATGCTCCGGGTGGTGGATGATATATGGTACTCACATTTTCTTTGCATATGTATGGCTAGTTTAATCATTACAATGTTGAAAAATGCCTTAATCCCTCTCTACTTGGTGTGTGTGTGTATATATATATATATATATATATATTGGCATAGGCACCAAGAAAGATACACACACAAAACCAAAACAACTTGTCACACAAATTTAATTCCCTCTCTCTCTCTCTCTCTCTCTCTCTCTCTCTCTCAAGCTAGCAAAAATGTCTTCAGCTGGAAATATGAGCCTTTACTGCCCCTCTTGCAAGCGATATGTCACTATCGTACTTTGCGAATCTTCATGCTCTGCCCCTCATTGCTCTCTTTGCAACTGGTGCTTGTGCGAAAGCCATAGCCAAAACCCAATTCCTAAAACCATTACCAAAGAAACTGAAACAAACAAGGCTGAATGTACTTCCAAAAGCACAAAAGAGAAGAATCCCACTTCCAAGAATAATGTCAAGGAAAACGATAACCAGACAAGTGAGTCACAAGTGAACAGTACTGGTGCAGTTGTGAGAGTACAAGAGAACCCTACTCCACAAATCTACCATATTTCTTTGGAATCAGTGCTTGAAAGCTTTCGATTGTTATGCATTCATGGTGATGATGGTGCAATTACTAGCACTACTGGTCGAGGCTCGGAGGATGATTATGCTTTCACTGTGGTATGGGAATATGATCCAAATTTAGGGCAACGAGGGTCTCATAATTCTAAGTCCAAGAAGTAAGGGAGGAAGTTATAGAAGATGGTAATTAATTACTTAATTAATTTGTTCGTAAGCATTTGGTTTGGATTATTGTTTTATGACGTGTGTGTGTGTATATATATATATATATATATGTTTTAATTGCATATTAATTTATTCTCTTTAGCTATGGGTTTGGGTTTTGATATATTTGTTTTGTCTTTCTTTTCAATTACTAATGTATGCTTTGTTTCTGGAGTTGATACTGATATTATTATACTGAAATTATTCAGCTATAAAGGAAATGAAATTAAGTGATAGAGGGCGCATGTGGATATACAATGATTAAAAAAAATGTTGATTATAAGTTTTAGAAACATAAACAACAACCTTAATTAAAAATAAGAAATACTGATTTAGCTTGCACGGAATTTTTATTACAGTACTATATATAATAAATTCAGGTTCTCTCTCTCTCTCTCTTTTTTTTTTCTTTTTTATATAAATTAATCTAGTTTTTGTGAATCAAATTTAGATTGATGTTGATTATAAGTTTTAGAAACATAAACCACAGTCTTAATTAAAAAATAGAAATATTGATTTAGTTTGCTCGGAATTTTTATTATATAATAAAGGTTTGCTCTCTTCTTTTTCTTTCTCTTTTTTATTTTTTTATTTTTTTAATATATAGATTAATTAGTTTTTGTGAATTAAAATTACATTGATGTTGATCAAATATTGTATCAAATTAAGGTTGATAAAAAAAAGGTTCTATGATCTCAATTTTGTCACCTCCTGGTCCTGCTTGCAAGCATATATTATATTTTACAAATTTAGAGGCTGTGTGAATATATTATATGCATCTTTTACAAATTTTGAAGATATAAAAATTATTTATATTCAAGAAAAAATATCTATCTATAATCTATATATACATATAAAACAGAAACTTTTGAAGTTACCACAAATTTCCACGTCAGCATAATATTAAAAAAAAAAAAACGTAAAAAAACTTTTTTAAATCCCAACTCTGCCTTTCCCTTTCCCGAAGACTGCCTTTCCCTTTCACGAAACTATGCCAAAGGCCAAACCGGCTCCCCAAATCCCAGATCTCCACCTTTGACAAACAAAATGCAGACCCTTTCTATTTCCTCCACCGTTTCCTTTCACTTTCCTCCAAAACAAAGATCCACCCCTTCTCCCTCCTCCAAAACAAAAAAACAAAATTCCGACTATTAGTGAACTGAACACCAGTGTAAGAAACCTCCCCCTCTCCCATTCCGGTCTCTATCTCCAATGATCCAAAAAACCCAATCATTGCTTTGAGGTACGCTTATTTTCATCTTTTTTCATCTTCTTAATTGTTTCTCCCTCAGCCTCAGGCCTTAAATCTCTCTCTCAATTGAAGTTTTCTGTTTTCAACTTTTCCGGTCCCAGCTCAACCAAACCCGTTTCCCATTTTTCAACTTTCAAAGCATTTGATAGAAGAAGAAGAGAATAAGGTAGTGGATCTTATTGTGGGCAAAAGAAAATAAAAATAAAGAGAAGATGAAAGAGATGACAGAGAGATATGGAGGGCACTGTGAGAGAAAAAAAAAAATTCTTTAGAGTTATGGAATTTTATATTTGTAGCTTTGGGTGATACCAACGATGGCAGAAATATTGCTTCAGCATCGGCGTTGAAATTCCAAGACTTTCAAGAAAAGAGTTTGGAACATTACACCTAGTCCTTAACATGGAATGCATGGAGGGATAGGAATGGGAGTACATTTGAAGAGTAAGAACCATACAAAGAGATTTCAATCTCAATTTCTATAACTATAAGAGAAGTTACAGTGAAGAAAAGAAAGAGGAGAAAAAGAAGAAGAAGAAAGAGACGAAAAAGAGTTACAGTGAGAGGAGATAATAATGTAGGGAGGGGTAGATTTTAGCAAAAGTGAAAAAGGAAGCTTCGTAGAAGGTGCGTGATATATAAACACCCTTCTATATTTACTAAATTACAAAAATACCAATTTGATATATAAACTTCCAGTTTGCTTTTAAGATATCCTTTTAAGGACACAACTTTTGGAGTCTTTTAGCTTAATATTGCTAAATTCGAAATTAATTGGTGTTATAGGTACTGTTTCAACTTATTTAGTAATTTGAGGAAAGAGAATGAATTGTGGCAATACCATTGCCGAAATTCAACAAAAGTTGGAGAGAGAAAGATAAAAAGTAGGAGAGAGAAATTTTTGATTTTCGGCAATGGTATTGCCGCAATTCCTTCTGCCCGTACCTGCTACCCGGATGGGTGCTCGAAGTGTGAGTGCGCGCAAGGAAAACCAAATGATGTGGAAATTTTTTTTTTTGGCAATTGTGGCAATGCTATTGCCAAAATTTGTGAAAGAGTAAAAAAAAAGTTGTCACGTCCACAATATTTTTATAATATTTTCACAATAAAATCACACATGATTAGTTATTATTAGTTCAAAAAAATTTGTGACAAACTAATTGTGGCAATGGCATTGAAACAGTACTTCAGATTGCTAAATAAGTTGAAATAATACCTATAACACCAATTAACTTCGAATTTAGCAATATTCAGCCAAAAGACTCCAACTTTTGTGTTGTGGCGTTGTGGGATTTTTAGTATCCTAAGCATTGCCCCCCCTATTCTATTCTAATAGACAAACTGAAATGGGCATCAAAACTACATTCATAACATTAGAATGAAATTTTTTAAAATGTACATGTTATATAAATGACTTACTTATTTAAAAAGGAAAAAAAAAAATTTAATGTGTTACATTTAGTATTAATATTATTATTATTTCATCTTTCACATATATTTTTTGTTCGTTTCTAACTATTTGCCATTAGTCTTATTAAAATAATTGGTATGGAACAGACAATAAAGAACAAAAATTAATGCTAAGGCAAATATAAATTTTTGCTAGATTTTGCTAATAAATCATTACTGTCAAAAAATTAAAAATAATAATTCAAAGGTTTATGTATTATGTTTTCTTTTTAAGAAAATATACTATAAAAAATGCAATTATCTATGAATATTTGTTTTAAACTATCCAATAGACATTTCCTTTTCTTTTTCTTTTTTAGTTATACAATGTTATTAAGATTTGTTTCTTAAAAAAATGCTATTTATGACTATAACTTATTTTAGAATGAATTCAATGTCTATTGGATAGTTTATATCAATAATTTTCAAATGGCATCTTACATTGTATTATTAATGTCATTTCCTATTTAAAAGCATTTCATACATTTATGCTAAATATTCCTCTCTTTTTTAGTTATTATTAGGCTAACGATTTCAACTTAAATATAATGATACTCTCTTCTAAACTCATTTTATAGTTTTTCCCGTGCATTGCACAGGTTTAGCGACTAGTAGATGTAATAAGGGAAGACATGGGTTATAAGAGGGGATTTTGATTTGGAAAAATGGAGGTGCAGGATTTTCCATTTTTACCTTTTTTTTTTTTGGGTGGGGGGGGGGAGGGGGAATAGAACATAATTGCTTTAACAGGAGAAATAAAGTACTATTCTTCTACAAAAAAGTAATACTATTAGAGAGAGAGAGAGAGAGAGAGAGAGAGATTGGTAGAGTAAATAAAGGAGTATTAGGTAATGTATAATTGTGAAATGAAGTAATTGGGAAAGTGTAATGGGACTGGTATTCTATTAGTTCATCACCAATGATAGTCATGCCATCTTATCATTTTTTATTAATGAAAATTTTTTGGCCAACTTTGTTTAATTTCCTGGATGGTGAGACATACTAAAGGCAAGTTGATTTATTACAATGTCTCTTATCATCATCTTCTCCTTCTTCTTCTTTTGTTTTTATATTTATTTATTTTAATATAGGAGCCATTTATGTCTGACATTTTAAAGTATGAAATTATCTATGCAGCTCAAAATTATTTTAAAAACATTATATATCATGGGAACTTCGGTGATGGAAGGCCTTTTCTGAAAGTTGGAAAGAATAGGTTGCATTACCATGGATTCTATCTAATACATATTGAAGATTAGTGATCATATCATGACATATATTTAAGTTTTTGGTTTTAGTGCTAGCTAGCCTCTTTTCTTTTTTTCAGCAATTCTTATCGAGTATAAACATCTACTTATACCTTATAGTTTCCTTTATGGATGTTATGTTATTTCTTTTATAATTAATATTGAATGGAGCATCTTCATTTATTTATACTATTAAAGTGTTTGATCTTTCTTCCATTTTCTGTATTTTTTTGAGCAAGTATATATGATTGATTGCAATA
Organism: Quercus wislizeni; assembly: GCA_023055345.1. Classification (NCBI taxonomy): domain Eukaryota; kingdom Viridiplantae; phylum Streptophyta; class Magnoliopsida; order Fagales; family Fagaceae; genus Quercus; species Quercus wislizeni. Next base: position 1,902,367 of record JALGQJ010000017.1, on the reverse strand, counting down.
GAATTGAAAATGCCTAAGAACATATTATATATACAGGGCTATTGAAAATTCGTACCACCCTCCCTAACGAGTTATAAGAGCGAAGACCAAGACTAAAACGGCAAATCCATTGTGCACATAAAAGGAACAAGAGGAAAACAACAATAAATTTTTTTTTTTTCAGATAATTAAAGGATACAATTTTTTTTAATAATTACAGGGGAGAATTTGAACTTTGGATATTTTTAAAACATCAAGAAGTGCCAAAAATTTTCAAAGCTATTAGCGATAATTAAAGGGTCCATAACTTGTAGCAAGATTTGCACATAGTGTGCACTAGTTCTTGGGCTCTTGATAGGAGTTATTGCTTTTTCTTTGTCGATCATTGTCAAATGGATTATTTTGAGAGACCCAATTACTCGGAGAACAGATTAAATTCATGGTATTATGAATTAAAAAAAATATTTAAAAAGTTATATATAATTGTATATGTTATTTGAAAGTTGTGTATATGTTAAAATACATAATTATAAACATTCTTTGAAAATTTATGTGCATTAAATATATAAAATTGCCTAAAATCTTTAAAAAATTATATACATTAAATATACAAAATAGTATGTGTTCTTTGAAAATTGTGTACGTTAAATTTACAAAATTGTATATATTTTTTGAAAAATTGTATATATTGAATATACATAATTAATTGTGTAGGAATTATATTATTATTTTATTAATTTTGAAGATATAAGTAATTTTATAAATTTTGAAGATAAACAAATTTATATTAAAGAGAAATATGCAAGTTATTATTACATATCAAAGACGTTATACAAGGGGATTTATGAGGCAGGTTTTATGTTTTATTTATTAATTTTTATTTTTTGGGCAAAAGGCAGGTTTTATGTTTTATTCCTTGTGTAGGCACAGTTTTGTAATAAAAATGGATCAAAACAGATGAAGTCGACCAAACCGGACTGAAGTGGACCAAAATAGACTGAATGGACCAAAATGAATAAAGTTTTCTAAACTGGACTAAATGGACCAAAGTGTACTGATCTGGACCGAAATAAGAAATACGTTAATAGATTTTTTTAGAGCAATTGTTGAAGAAAAATAAAATAGGCTATATATTATTAAGAAGCAAAAAAGAGTAGCAAAATGGAAAAGATTGCATTGAAAATTCCACCTTAATGGTTGCTTTTAAAACAATCAATAATAGGAATCTTTTAACAAATCAACAAAGTACTCTTTGATACAAATGCATACAAAGACAAGATAAAGAAATTCTGTACGGGTAGGGATACATTCATCCAATTATCATTGTACTCACTGCTAAACCTATATGGACTAATTTACCAATACTCACGGTAAAAAGGAGGAAACCAATTACGTTTCAAAGCAAAGCCTTGCACCTCTTGAACTGTATTTTACAGACAAAATGTTAAGAAGTTAGAAATCAAAAATCTTAATTTCATTTGTACCCAAAAAGAAAATATAAAATTTATTTAAAATATTGTAGGTTCTACAACGTGAATAATGGCGGTATGAGATTGTTGCTGTTGTAAAGATATTTTTCATAATTTGTATATGATTAATTATTTCAAAATCATTGACTATGTAAAATTGTAAATAATACAATCCATGTGACATATGAGGGAGTTTTTTTATTTTATTTTCCTTAACATGGAAGTCATACCATTTTTAGAGATTATTAACTTTATTGTACCTGTCTCTCACACACATGCATCCACACACAAAATCCACATTAATTACAATGATCCTGGATGGTTTAGGATATGTTATCACATTTTCTTTGCACACATGCACAATGTGCATTCCGTGTGTGCCTAGAAGTGTTAATCATTACAGTGTTGAAAATTGGCATAATCCCTCTCTACTTGGTGTGTATAATAAGGAATATGGTTCTATCCTCTCTGATTCACATTCTTTTAAGTTAAATAAAATAAAATAAAATAAAATAAACTTCTAGATCGCCTTTATAGACTATGAGCCAATTACGGAATTGTTTATGGACTCGAAGAAACGTTCTTTCATTTTTTTAAATGTAATATAATTATCTATACTATTAATAATAGGATTTTCTTATTTCATCTTCAATTTTTGGCATACCAAAATATTCTCATATAAATTCTGAAATAACATATTCTTTAGTTTAATTTTTTTCTTACAAAAAAGTAAAAAAGGTTAAAGCAGTAATATTATTTCAAGTACAAAATTGCTATTCTCACCACCTATTTATGTTCAAATGTCTAATTCCTATCTGTATTTTCTATCCTTTTGAATTCAAATACTTCAATTATTTTTATAAAACAAAAAACAAAATTACAGCTTCCACCCAAAAAAAAAAAAAAAAACCTACCTCAC